>MIQA02020524.1:0-5000 GCA_001887855.2 Sclerospora graminicola
AAAAAAAAAAAAAAAAAAAAAAAAAAAAAAAAAAAAAAACTTCGCGAAGTGGAAGCCCAGCCGCCGCCACTCATCCGCTACTGTCTCAAGCCCTTCTTCCGTGTCTGCCGCCTCCCTGCGACTACACTAACTCCTGGCGCCATGGTTACCACTGCTGGACCTTCCCCACCTAGGGAAACTTCACGCTCCCCGCCACGAAATGATGCATCCCAACGTTCGTCGGTTAGACGCGGTGCCTCCCAGCGTTCTTCGCCTGTTCAAGGTGCCCCCCAGCGTTCGTCGCCTGCCCAAGGTGCTTCCCAGCGTTTGCCACCTGCCCAAGGTGCATCGCAGCGTTCGTCGCTAGCACAAAGTGCTTCCCAGCGTTCGTCACCTACCCAAGGTGCTTCCCAGCGTTCGTCGCCTGCCCAAGGTGCTTCCCAGCGTTTGCCACCTGCCCAAGGTGCATCGCAGCGTTCGTCGCTAGCACAAAGTGCTTCCCAGCGTTCGTCACCTACCCAAGGTGCTTCCCAGCGTTCGTCGCCTGCCCAAGGTGCTTCCCAGCGTTTGCCACCTGCCCAAGGTGCATCGCAGCGTTCGTCGCTAGCACAAAGTGCTTCCCAGCGTTCGTCACCTACCCAAGGTGCTTCCCAGCGTTCGTCGCCTGCCCAAGGTGCTTCCCAGCGTTTGCCACCTGCCCAAGGTGCATCGCAGCGTTCGTCGCTAGCACAAAGTGCTTCCCAGCGTTCGTCACCTACCCAAGGTGCTTCCCAGCGTTCGTCGCCTGCTCCCCCGCCACGTACGGTTCCCGACGACTCCCTATTTCGAGCAAGTTTGCAACGACTTTTCGATGCCCATGCCACTGACATCGATCGTCGTTTTGCTGCACTGGCTCCCCTACCCACCCCGGTAGCGCCAGAGCTGTGCACCCAGATGTGGATTCCGGCAGGTAAGTTGACTGCGGAGCACAACATTCACGACATTTTGGAATCTTTGGCCTCCGACAGCCAGCCGGAAGTCTGGCGTCAATCTCGGGCCCATCTCCGTGATTTCAATCGGATTCCCCATCAAGGCGTATCATTTGTTTGTACATCGGATGATGCTTTGCGCCGTCTGGGTGGTGTTCAGTTGCACATTTGCGGCACCACTGTCACCATTCGCAAGTATTCAAGCTACGACAAGCTTTACTTTGTGGATTTGCAGCGATTGCCTGCCGATGTGCCAGATCTAGTCATTTATGATTGGTTTGTGGCGCGAGAGATCAGGCCGATCCTGATCACGCCGACGCAAGTTCAAGGCGAATTAAAATCACGTGCCCGGACTATCTATTTTAATTCGGTCGCGTGCCCCGATCAGTTATTTGAACCTAATGGTGAGCCACTTCGCGAAATCACGTTTGTTGCTGGTGAAAAGCCTTGCTTTGTGCAACATCGTCTTCGCCGCTACAATCGCGTGAAGCCTCCATCCCTTCAATCTAATCCTCAACAACCTTCCGGAGTGTCTGATACTAACATGCCAGAACAAGTTGTGGATCCCTTTGATTCTCCATCTTCTATCCCGGCCTCGTCTGATTCGATGTCTGACACAAGCATGGTGGAAGAAGTTGTAAGCCCTTCTGATTCTTCATCTTCTAACCCGGCTTTGTCCGCTTCGGTGGCTTCACAGCCGCCGAACGACGCTTCTGATCCGTCGGGGTCCTACTCTGTTCCCGTCTCCCAACCGACCCAGCCGTCTAATCCTGATACGGCTCAAACCCAACGGATTATTTTGGGCTCAGTTGCCATAACAGAGCCAACCTGGAAACTGGTCCAACACTCGCAGTACGGGATTATTAATCGCGGCGGGCCTAAATTTATTGCGCCCGACAATATTCAACCCTGCGAACTTCGTTGTGAAGAGGATGATCCCAACGCTTTGGTATACTCAATACCTGTTATGCCAAACATGTATGAAATTCTTCAAGATGATGGATTCGATGCGTCCTTGCCACCCGATGTAGACATTTGCCCAGCGGTTCAAGGACAAGACGAAGAAATGAGTACCCCCGTTTCTGGTTTTGCAGCTGACTCTGCTCTACTACAATATGAAGAACACGCTAGACGACTCAAAGACGTGCGCAAGATACCAATTAAGGCCGAGCAGGTCACACTTGAGGAACTTCAGCGCATCATCGACGAATTTTTGACCGTGGAATTGCTGAATTATAAGTCCCATGATGATGTTCTGGCTGCAATCCAAGTCCAGCCCGCATATTTTCGCCGACTTTTCCAACTACCTCTTGACTTCCAACAACAGCTTTTCAAGGCCCATGCGGTTTATCGTGTAATGTCGGCCGAACCACTTCAAGGCGACGAATGCATTGATATCCAAGGTAGACTCTCCACTCGGTTCAACATTGATCCTGATGATACCACCGCTGCATTCCTACGTCTTTTCCCAGATGAGGATCATCAAACGGCCGCTATTAACAGTGCCATTAGTGACTTGTTCTTGATGATCTTCACGCCAGGAATATATTTTGATCCGGTTAAGATTCAAGTACTTCTCCCTGAATCCCTACCGCCCAAACGCTTACGACTCGCACCCTTCCTATCCTGGAGCGACGTCAACCTTTTATATCTCGCACGAAGCGATGTTATCAAAATCTTTCTCCTGGATACAAGAACACCCATTCACGTACTCTCGGCGCTTATGCATCTCGCAAAAATCCCGATACCTGCGACGATAGGGACAGGACCATCTAGACTGGTACGCCCTCAACTCTAAGGCAACTTGGTCCTTCACAGGAGTTTCTGTCAACATGAATGGACTAAATGAACCTAATCTCGTCATGTATGAGCGACTGCTTTCTACGCACCAATTGATAGCGCTTCAAGAAACCAAGTTCAATAAATTCGACTCTCTACATTCCAATGAACACTTCATCTTCTCAGCTGACTCGGGAGCACGATGTTTCTGGTCTGATTCTACGTCCCCCGTGTTTAACGAGCGACATGGAGTCGGGCTGGTGTTATCTTCCGCTTCCCCCTTCGGACCGGTAGCGGACTTCACTCCCAATGTCTGCACAGTACTGCTTCAAAATCGTTATCTCCTCCTCAAGACCTCGCTTGGTGATAAACCGGTATTTTTGCATGTGGTATATGCACCCGATGAACCCTCACATCGTGGGGACTTCTTCCGGATGCTTCCCGTTTCATTTGATTCCGCCACCACCGACGGCATTGACCCTGATGACAATATCATGCATATCGCTCTCGGTGATTTTAACATGACTATGGACTCGTACCTTGATCAAGTTACACCTTCTCAACACTTGCCTGGACAAGGACGGGCCGAATTATGCGACTGGCTTGATGCTTTGGGGTTAGTGGATGCGTGGCGTTACGTCAATCCCAACAGTCGTGAATATACCAGTCCCACGCGAAAAAACCGTCTCGATTACTGCTTCCTTACTGTCAACTTGATACAGGATCACTTGACTAAGATTACTCATGTTAGAGACCGTAAGTGGCGTTACGAAGATCACATTCCCGTGGAATTTTCTCTTCAAGCTCACATCTTACCTCGATCACAGAAAGCGCCTTGGCGCTGTCCATTGTGGCTTTTACAAGACCCAGAAGTCCAAGCTTACTTGATCGCTTCCGTTCAGGCCCTGGCAGAGCGAATCAAAATATTTCCGGGTGCAAACCCCGGCTGTCTTCTGGATGAACATAAACGAACCGACTGCATTTACCTAAAGCGACGGTGGATCGAGCTTCGTGACGCTGATTCCCGTCGAATGACTTCCAAAATTACGGCGGTCAACGACGCTCTTGACTTATGCAATGTAATATCTACTCCAATCGCCAAACTTAAATATGACCAAGCCAAGGCGGATCTAACTGCTTATCGTGAAACTATCAAGCAACGCAATGAATCCAAGAAGTTTGCTGCAGATCTACACCTAAGTGAGCGTGCTACACGCCACTTCTTTCGAGCGCCACAACATGACTGTCTTCGTTCTCCTATCACTGAGTTCACACGAGAGGACGGGACGATTACGAACGATTATTCTGAAATAGCGGCCGGTCATCGCCGCTATTGGGGTCAACTTTTCCAGTCTACTTCGCCGGATTTACGAAACTTTCGCTGTGCCACATACAAGCCCCTTCAACTCGCGAGGCTACTTCAAGATACACTACCTCGTCTCACCCATGTTCAGAAAAACATGCTTGACTCACCAATTACTGCCAATGATTTTTATTGGGCCATCTCGAAATCGAAAAATGGAAAGGCCCCTGGCCCAGACGGTCTCCCGATAGAGTATTACAAGCTGCTGCCAAACTTATGGGCGCAGATTTATGAGGTCGTTCATGACTTTCAACTCGCTAAAGGCAAGATGACCAAGTTTCAAAGACGTGCACACTTAACATTATTGTATAAAGCTGGTGACCGCTCCTTACCAGGCAACTATAGACCTCTTACGTTGCTCAATCACGATGCAAAGCTTGGACCCAAGATCATGGCATGGAGATTGGGGACAATTCTCCCCTCAATTATTCACGAAGATCAAAAAGGATTTGTTCTTGGACGATCTATCCGACATTTACTTTTGCAATTTCAAGACTTACAAGACATTTGCAGAGCCCGATACCCAGATGCATGCGCCGTCCTTGTCGATTTCGCTAAGGCATTTGATAGCGTTTTATGGCCTGCTCTGGATATTGTCCTGCATCACTTTGGATTCGGATCCACGTTCAGGGCGTGGATCAAAACATTCTACACAGAAACATCAGTGAGCATTCTTCTGAACCGATCTCCGGGTATTCCATTTCTGCTTGGAGCTGGAGTCCGTCAAGGAGACCCCTTGTCTCCTGGGCTATTTGTCGTCTTCATAGAACCAATGTTTAACTTTCTACGAGCAAAATTTTCTTCTCACGGACTAGCAGTTGCCAATACTAAGCTTCCTCACTTAGTCATGGCTTTCGCTGATGATTGCACGGGTATGCTCGCCGACGTGAACGATGCTGATGCATTCCTCC
>MIQA02020524.1:10000-18870 GCA_001887855.2 Sclerospora graminicola
TAGTTCTCCATTATGCCACTGCAGACAAACTGGTCGCCGACTGGCCGCAAGACAGCCTCCAAAATAGCAAGCCAATTCAGAAGCCAAGTCTCAAACAGCTACGGTTCACCAGTCTTTACCGCTATGACAGGAAAAACATTCAATTAGCGCATTGTTAGCCGAAGCCAAAACATTTTGCGAAATCATTAGTTCTCCATTATGCCACTGCAGACAAACTGGTCGCCGACTGGCCGCAAGACAGCCTCATAACTAGCAACCGTTATGGCCAATTCAGAAGCCAAGTCTCAAACAGCTACGGTTCACCGGTCTTTACCGCTATGACAGGAAAACATTCAATTAGCGCATTGTTAGCCGAAGCCAAAACATTTTGCGAATGATAGTTTTTCCATTATGCCACTGCAGACAAACTGGTCGCCGACTGGCCGCAAGACAGCCCCATAACTAGCAACTTATAGCCAATTTAGAAGCCAAGTCTCAAACAGCTACGGTTCACCGGTCTTTACCGCTATGACAGAAAACATTCAATTAGCGCATTGTTAGCCGAAGCCAAAACATTTTGCGAATGAAAGTTTTCCATTATGCCACTGCAGACAAACTGGTCGCCGACTGGCTGCAAGACAGCCTCATAACTAGCAAGCCAATTTAGAAGCCAAGTCTCAAACAGCTACGGTTCACCAGTCTTTACCGCTTTGACAGGAAAACATTCAATTAGCGCATCGTTAGCCGAAGCCAAAACATTTTGCGAATGATAGTTTTTCCATTATGCCACTGCAGACAAACTGGTCGCCGACTGGCCACAAGACAGCTTCATAACTAGCAACGGTTATAGCCAATTCAGAAGCCAAACCTCAAACAGCTACGGTTCACCTGTCTTTACCGCTATGACAGGAAAAACATTCAATAAGCGCATTGTTTAGCCGAAGCCAAAACATACCGCGAATCTTAGTTCCTCCATTATGCCACTGCAGACAAACTGGTCGCCGACTGGCCGCAAGGATAGCCTCCAAACTAGCAACACTATGCTTTTTAAGTTTAGAGAGTACAGTTCCATACATTTCAAAGGACTCTCAGTTGATCCGAAAATCAACGACAAGACACTTCATATCTGGCATATCTTCCACCGACTACACGGAAGGAAGAAAGCCAAGTTTGTTGTAAGGACACTGATACAGGCATACTTCCAGGACTAACCCGGAAGTGCAATATGCGTTCAAAGTTTCGATGACTCACTGAATCCTGCAATTCGCATTACGTATCGCAGTTCGCAGCGTTCTTCATCGATGTGCGAGCCTAGACATCCACTGCTGAAAGTTGCTATCTAGTTAAAAGCAGAGACTTTCGTCCCCACAGTATAATCAGTATTTAGTAAAGGGTTTAAAAAGGCTACTAATTCGGACAATTCAAAGGACTCTCAGTTAATTCGAAAAATCAACATCAAGACACTTCACGTCTGGCATATCATCAACCGAAGAAGAAGCCAATTGGTAAGTCTAATGTTCGCTTAATGGGGCCAATAGTAATAGCCTATAGCTTTAAAAGCCACTAGCCGTCACCATTTAGCACACCCATTTCACTACTAATCAAGACTGTTCAAAGGACTCTCAGTTAATCCGAAAATCAACATCAAGACACTTCATATCTGGCATATCAACCACCGAAGAAGAAAACCAAGTTTGTTTATCCAAACGATCGCTTAATAGGGCCACTAGTAATCACCTATAGCTAACCAATTCAGTTACTAGTCCGGAAAATCAAAGGACTCTCAGTTAATTAAAAATCAACGTCAAGACACTTCGCGTCTGGCATATCATCAACCGAAGAAGAAGCCAATTGGTAAGTCTAATGTTCGCTTAATGGGGCCAATAGTAATAGCCTATAGCTTTAAAAGCCACAAGCCGTCACCGTTTAGCACACCCACTTTGCTACTAATCTAGACTGTTCAAAGGACTCTCAATTAATCCGAAAATCAACATCAAGACACTTCATATCTGGCATATCAACAACAGAAGACGAAAACCAAGTTTTTGAGTCCAAACGATCACCTGAAGGGCCACTAGTAATCACCTATAGCTCACCAATTTAGCTACTAGTCTGGAAAATCAAAGGACTCTCAGTCAATTAAAAATCAACGTCAAGACACTTCGCGTCTGGCATATCATCAATCGAGGAAGAAGCCAATTGGTAAGTCTAATGTTCGCTGATGGGGCCAATAGTAATAGCCTATAGCTTAAAAAGCCACAAGCCGTCGCCATTTAGCACACCCATTTCACTACTAATCACAACTGTTCAGAGGACTCTCAGTTAATC
Organism: Sclerospora graminicola; assembly: GCA_001887855.2. Taxonomy (NCBI): domain Eukaryota; phylum Oomycota; class Peronosporomycetes; order Peronosporales; family Peronosporaceae; genus Sclerospora; species Sclerospora graminicola. Next base: position 12,308 of record MIQA02020524.1, read on the forward strand.
CGAAAATCAACATCAAGACACTTCATATCTGGCATATCAACCACCGAAGAAGAAAACCAAGTTTGTTTATCCAAACTTTCGCCTGATAGGGCCACTAGTAATCACCTATAGCTCACCAATTTAGCTACTAGTCTGGAAAATCAAAGGACTCTCAGTCAATTAAAAATCAACGTCAAGACACTTCGCGTCTGGCATATCATCAATCGAGGAAGAAGCCAATTGGTATGTCTAATGTTCGCTTGATGGGGCCAATAGTAATAGCCTATAGCTTTAAAAGCCACTAGCCGTCACCATTTAGCACACCCATTTCACTACTAATCAAGACTGTTCAAAGGACTCTCAGTTAATCCGAAAATCAACGTCAAGACACTTCATATCTGGCATGTCATCAACCGAAGAAGAGAACCAAGTTTGTTAATCCAAACGATCGCCTAATAGGGCCACTAGTAATCACCTATAGCTCATCAATTTTGCTACTAGTCCGGAAAATCAAAGGACTCTCAGTCAATTCAGAAATCAACATCAAGACACTTCGCGTCTGGCATATCATCAATCGAGGAAGAAGCCAATTGGTAAGTCTAATGTTCGCTTGATGGGGCCAATAGTAATAGCCTATAGCTTTAAAAGCCACTAGCCGTCACCATTTAGCACACCCATTTCACTACTAATCAAGACTGTTCAAAGGACTCTCAGTTAATCCGAAAATCAACATCAAGACACTTCATATCTGGCATATCAACCACCGTAGACGAAACCCAAGTTTGCTTATCCAAACTTTCGCCTTATAGGGCCACTAGTAATCACCTATAGCTCACCAATTTAGCTACTAGTCTGGAAATCAAAGGACTCTCAGTCAATTAAAAATCAACGTCAAGACACTTCGCGTCTGGCATATCATCAATCGAGGAAGAAGCCAATTGGTAAGTCTAATGTTCGCTTGATGGGGCCAATAGTAATAGCCTATAGCTTAAAAAGCCACTAGCCGTCACCATTTAGCACACCCATTTCACTACTAATCAAGACTGTTCAAAGGACTCTCAGTTAATCCGAAAATCAACATCAAGACACTTCATATCTGGCATATCAACCACCGAAGAAGAAAACCAAGTTTGTTTATCCAAACGATCACCTAATTGGGCCACTAGTAATCACCTATAGCTCATCACTGTAGCTACTAGTCCGGACAATTCAAAGGACTCTCAGTTAATTAAAAATCAACGTCAAGACACTTCGCATCTGGCATATCATCAACAATGAAAGAAGCCAATTGGTAAGTCTAATGTTCGCTTGATGGGGCCAATAGTAATAGCCTATAGCTTAAAAAGCCACTAGCCGTCACCATTTAGCACACCCATTTTGCTACTAGTCTAGACTGTTCAAAGGACTCTCAGTTAATCCGAAGATCAACGTCAAGACACTTCATATCTGGCATATCAACCACCGAAGAAGAAAACCAAGTTTGTTTATCCAAACTTTCGCCTAATGGGGCCAACAAGTAATAGCCTATATCCTAGAAAGCCACTAGCCATCACCATATAGCTCACCCATTTCACTACTAATCTAGACTTCTCAAAGGACTCTCAGTTAATTCGAAAATCAACATCAAGACACTTCATATCTGGCATTTCAACCACTGAGGAAGAGGCCAATTGGTTAAGTCCAAACGTTCGCTTGATGGGGCAACAAGTAATAGCCTATAGTTTAATAAGACACTAGCCATCGCCATATAGCTCACCCATTTAGTTTATTTTTATACGGTTCACGTGAAAAGTTTTAGGTGTGGTAATGATCCTTCCGCAGGTTCACCTACGGAAACCTTGTTACGACTTCTCCTTCCTCTAAATGGCGAGGTTTAAAAAAGTTCCCATCAATCCATTCGCAATGAAGCAAACGGACTCACGGTCCCAATTTTTCACCGAGTCATTCAATCGGTAGGTGCGACGGGCGGTGTGTACAAAGGGCAGGGACGTAATCAAAGCAAGCTGATGACTTGCATTTACTAGGAATTCCTCGTTCAAGACTGAAAATTGCAACAATCTATCCCAAGCACGATACGCATTCACAAGATTGCCCAGATCTATCGATCAAGGTTGTATACTCGTTGAACGTATCAGTGTAGCGCGCGTGCGGCCCAGAACATCTAAGGGCATCACAGACCTGTTATTGCCTCCAACTTCCTTTGGTTTGATTACCCAAAAGTCCATCTAAGAAGTCCACACGCCTACAAAAAATGGTAAACGGAACTATTTAGCACGCGGAGGTCTCGTTCGTTAACGGAATTAACCAGACAAATCACTCCACCAACTAAGAACGGCCATGCACAACCACCCATAGAATCAAGAAAGAGCTCTCAATCTGTCAATCCTTACTATGTCTGGATCTGGTAAGTTTCCCCGTGTTGAGTCAAATTAAGCCGCAGGCTCCACTCCTGGTGGTGCCCTTCCGTCAATTCCTTTAAGTTTCAGCCTTGCGACCATGCTCCCCCCGGAACCCAAAGACTTTGATTTCTCATACGGTGCTGACAAGGTCATTTATTAAACGACTGCCAATCCCGAGTCGGCATAGTTTATGGTTAGGACTACGATGGTATCTAATCATCTTCGCTCCCCTAACTTTCGTTCTTGATTAATGAAAACATCCTTGGTAAATGCTTTCGCCTAAGCTCATCTTCCAGCGATCCAAGAATTTCACCTCTGACGCTGAAATATGAATCCCCCCAACTGTCCCTATTAATCATTACCTTGATGTGCAAACCAACAAAATAGACCATCAAGGTCATATCTTATTATTCCATGCTAATGTATTCAATGAGCAAACGCCTGCTTTAAACACTCTAATTTTTTTCACAGTAAATGATGCAAGTCCACCGATCCATCAACTTAATGGCAGAAAGGCAGTCTCACAAAAAATGCTCCAAACATCATAAGTACACACTTCCAGAGGAAGCGGACCGGACATTCAAAACAGAAATTCAACTACGAGCTTTTTAACTGCAACAACTTTAATATACGCTATTGGAGCTGGAATTACCGCGGCTGCTGGCACCAGACTTGCCCTCCACTTTCGAATTTGCTTTCTTCTGCACAAGTGTTCAGAAAAAGGCCACCTCCCACTTGCGACCGCGTACAAGCACCGTTTGTTCGCCGTCCAAACTCCGTCTCTCAGCCCACTGCCTCAGCCGCCGTTTGACTCACTGTCAAACCGCCCCTGACGCCCACCGCTACAAGACCAACTTCTCGACTCCTTGCCCACCAGGCTTGCTACTTATACTTCGGCACTTTTACTGCGACTCTTCACTGTTTACCTAGCTGTTGTCTGATACCTACTGCATACTGCACGTGGTGGAGAGACCGTAAGAACCACCGTTCAAGGGGTTTACCGCTAGTGTTAAACTCTGTTAGAGGACTGCAACCGCGAATCGCCGTGTATTTAGGTACACTTTGCCTTCGCTGGTTTACAGTTGAGACTCTCTTTACTCTGGACTGGTATAGCCTCCTTAGTTAAAGTTTGCACCTCATACTGCAGACAGTCACCGCATTAAGGGCCAAGTTTAAGTTCTTTCTACTATGGTGACCCAACGGGCTCCTACTCGCCGCCCGGAATTTGCTAGGCAGCTCCCTTCCGATTCCTTGCTTGAAGCAAGCGAATTTGAGCTAGCCTCTAATAATTTTGAAGCATTACGTTCCAATGCATTGAAACTGGCCCCAACGCCAGCTGCTTCCTCTGAACTTCACCGGATGTGGATACATTGTCCGGCGATATCAAAAACGAGGCACTTAACTGAAGTCTTGGACGAACTCGCTAAGGATGACCAACCCCAACTATGGAAGGAAGCTCGTCAAGCGCGTTTACTCCAAGATTTTAAGGTGATTCCTAATGCAGGAATCCGTTTTACTTGCGTTTCCTATGAAACGGCGTCCAAACTCAGCTTACTGAAGCTGAATGCATTTGACACCCAGATTCAAATCGCAAGATTCTCGAAGTACGGTTCTCGTTACTATGTGGATCTGGTCCGCCTCCCCGACGAGGTAACTGACCGTATGATTTTTGACTGGTTTGAAAGCAATGGTGCCCCACCTACTTGCGTCTTACCGACATTCATGCGGAACGGACTTCCCTCTCGTGAAAGGACAGTATACTTTGCCCAAGATAATCCTCCCCCCATACTTGTACCTAATGATTCCGAGCCTCTTCGTGAAATCGCTTTTCCTTCCCAAGAAGATGGTATGGTGCTATTAAGCCCTTGTTTCGTGAATCATAAGGCAGCACGTCACAACCGTGTGACTCCACCGTCTATTCGCCTGCGAATGGAAGCCGAAGCCGCACGCAAGGATACCGCGGCCAAACAATCCACTGATCCAACAGATGTACCTTCCGCTGAAGATAATACAGCAGATGGTGAGTCTACCGGACCTATGGATACCACTACCACGGAAGATAACAAAGCGGATGGTGACTCCCAGCAGGGTTACACTTCTTCCCTCCGTCAATCCATAGCGCAAAGCGGAGAAAAATCGGATGCTTCTTCTGAAACACCCGATCACCCCATGGCTACCGAAGATCACCCCCCAACATTGGACGATGATCATAGTGACGCTGGCTCAACCGCAGTGGGCCCCGAATTCGCTGCATTTCTTAATGAAGAAGTCACTGCCCCAGTATATCCCCCTTTAGCCCCAGTATGGGCTAAAGCAGCCAAAAACCGTCAAGTCGTCCTTGGGAAGGCTGGGGCCGAATCTGTGGAATTACACTCCATAGAATACTCGGTTGACCCAAAAACCGGAATTGCCAACTGTGTTTCCGTACCAACGGCTAACTCCTATAGCGCCCTCTGGCTGGACGACCTTGACCCCGACACGCCTCAATGGCACTACGACTTGGAAATTCGACACAATGAGAAGGATGAGGCATGTCTTGAGAGTCCCCCCCTCAGGGTTGACCCAAGCGCCTATGAATCTCTCATTAAACCGGCGACCATCGAATATGATGTCAACAAGATGTCACGCATTGACCTCTTCGCCTATGTCAATTGCTACCTGGAATCGCTAGGCGAAAAATCCCCGTTATTTCAGTTGGCGGCTATTGAAGCCAACCCTGGAATTATGCTGAAGGCTATTGAGTCCGAACAACGTTTGGACACTCTAAAACATTCTCGTGCTATATGCCGTGTTTTAGCTTCAATTCCCCGAGGCGAAAATTCCGAGGAGCCCGCCGGTCTATCTCTTCTTACTACCCAAGGAGACGGTCCGTCACTGTTGAAGCGACTTCTCAGCTATTCTTCGGAATACTCTGCTGAATCGCTTGAGGCTCTGTTAATACTGTCGGCTTGGGATGTGGTATTCCACATTATGGCTCCGACAGTATACCAGGATCCAGTTAAGCTTCAAGTGTTGACTAAGAATAACCCTGACTTCCTAGTCAACCTGAAGATTCCCCTTTTGTCGGACCACACTCTATGGCAACTGGGCTTTAGTTCCTTTGCCGTGGAACTTTTACAATATGAACAGGTCCCGCCCTTTGTGAAACGCCTGGTTCGTGCCGTCCAAGCACTGAAGCCTTTACACAATGGAGAGTTAACCGCTCGCCTTCACTTCTAGGACGGAGACCTGGTCTTTCAAGGCTATTACCCTCAATGTCAACGGGCTCAACAAGCCTAGCCAATCATTTTACCAAGAACTATTACATCGTTATCAAGTTATTGCTCTTCAAGAAACCAAGCTATCCAGCCCAAGTTCTCTTCAAGACAATGACTATTTTCTTCACACTGCCGACGCCAACGCTCGTGTATTTTGGTCTAATCACAACACCAATATATATGGCATTCGCAATGGGGTCGCTCTGCTTTTTAGCGGTGCTCACCCATTCCAATATTTACAAGACTTTACATCACTTTATGCTGACCATTCCATACTGTCGAATCGGTACCTGCTCGTCAAGGCGGTTATAGGGAATCTACGGCTGTACTTCCATGTGATATACGGTCCAGTTCAACCCCAAGACAGAGCGGCATTTTTTACTGCCTTACCAAGGAACTTTGAGAATGACGCTCACCATGTCGTAATGGGTGATCTCAATATGACCCTGGATCCCGACGTCGATCAAGCCAATTCTTCCTCCACATTTCATGACCTTGGAAGATCTGAACTTTTTGACTGGATGATCTCGCTTGGATTGCTTGACTTTTGGCGCCTTGAGAATCCCAGCCTGAAGGAGTTCACTGGCCCCAAAGCGAAGAGCCGTCTTGATTATTGTCTCGCCTCAGTGGATTTCTATGACAAGTTCATCACCTCAAGCTCTCATGTTTTTGGAACTAAACTTGGAGGAAGTGATCATGTCCCAGTCGAATTTACTGCTGCTTCTGAACGCCCTTTTTCGACAGACAAGCTGCCCTTCAAATGTCCCACCTGGCTTCTACGTTGTAGGGACATACAAGCCCGGCTACACGACAACCTCCACCGCCTACTGCAATCTCTGGACCCACATGGCAACCCAGGATGTTTGCTCGATGAACACAAACGTCAAGACCGCATCTTACTAAGCCAAGAATACATTAAACGGAAAAA
>MIQA02020525.1:0-14847 GCA_001887855.2 Sclerospora graminicola
ATCCGCCACGCTCTACGCTATTTTCTTGATCTCCAAGATCACTGCAAGCACACCAATTCACGTCATCCTGCTGGGGCCATCTGCCTTGATTTTGCTAAGGCTTTTGACAGTGTCAACTGGCAGGCCCTTGATATCGTTCTCAAACACTGGGGACTTGGAGACAACTTTCGTAAATGGGTCAAAACGTTTTTCAGTGGAACATTAGTCCAAGTTCTCATCAACAACTCTCGTTCAGACTACTTTAGCTTGGGAGCTGGTGTACGCCAAGGTGACCCTCTCTCACCTGGATTATTTGTGCTATTCATTGAGCCTCTACTATGCTACTTAAGGGAAGTCAATTCCCAATTTTCGATCAAGATCCGAGACACACATCACCACTTATTGGGCTTTGCTGACGATATTACTGGTTTAGTGAATGATCTTCACCATGCGCCTGCTTTTTTAAACCGTGTTCAAGATTACTGCGCTGCCACTGGAATGCAGCTTAATATGGACAAAACAGTCATATTTCCTTTCCGTTCCTGGGGTTCCACAGACCTGTTACTTTATGAGCATCTTCGGGATTTTGGTGTTCGTGTTTTGGGAAACGATGATTCAACTACACTACTCGGGATATCCGTTGGTCCTCAATGTCCGCCTAGTCATCAACTAAGCCATCTTTTGGTCCGGTTTCAAACACTCTGTGTTACATGGCGCTGGAGAGCTAGGACTTTACGTGGTAAAGTCTTAATTCTTAAGACTATGATTTTATCGATTCTTTGGCATTTTCTTGGTGCGCAAATAATTTCTCCAAGTGAACTTAAGCAATTTACTCCGCTTATCCGGAACTTTTTGAACAACACTCCGTCACTCACGGTTCATGATCGTGCCCAACGCTGCCAACTTTCTAGCACGTGGTTTCCAGTGGACTCTCAATTTGGTGGTTTGGACTTACCGGGACTCACTACATATACAGAACTTCTTCAGGTCAATTTGATCCGCCAACTTATACGACACTGCCGCCACAATTTGTCGTCTGTTCCCAAATGGTTTATTCCTGCTAAAGCCGCTTTTGATGTCGCCTTCCAAGGTCAGGGTACGGGCCTTGACTTTCTCTATGTTCCGCTGTCGCAATCTGCTTTATCATCTCGATGGAAATCCCTTCCTTCATATTGGAGGGCATCTCTGGCAACTTGGAGTTCGAAGATTCTGCCTAAGTTGCAAAATGGCAATCCGGTCTTCACAAAGCTTACATGGCCGCTTTGGAATAATCTCTTTTTACGTTTCACAAAAGAAAAGAAAACTCTTTCGGTTCTTCATCGTAAGGCCAGTCATTTCTTGAGCCATCAAGGCATCACCCGCATTTCGACGTTTTGCAATTGCTTTGGATGGGTCCCTGATGAAGCCTCTTTACGAGAAGCTTTGGTAAACTCTTCTATTTCCAGCATCCGCTCTATGACAAGGGTTGTTCAAACACTCGCCTCACGAATCTCTGTACCGCCACATTACGGACAATTTATGATTCATCCTCTCCCCCCGGAAGACCTCGTGTGTGCTTTTCACATATGGACATTCAACAACCAAGACATTGTCACCGCCCCTAACAGTGTGGTGAAGCGAATTCTTACCTCACAGACTATTCCTACTCTTCCATTTCAACAACTCGGGACTCCAGATGTCATTCTTCCTCCGAACTTTTGGTCTATTGAAAAGACATTGCACCAAGATACTTTACCTGTTTATTCCGACTTTCTCTTTCGTCTACAACACAATGGATTGGGCTTTCGCTACAAATACCGCTGGCTCACTTCGGATGTCAACTGTGTATACGGCTGTCCAACTATGGAATCTCCCAAGCATCTTCTCTGGGATTGTGGTATTGCACAACAACTCTGGCATCGCTTCTTACCCCCCTTTCAAAGAATTTTTCAAACGACTCTTGGATGGGCCCAGGTCTTATTCCTACATGACTTAGAGGTTCCACTTTCCGGGCGGAGCACTTTTGGCTCTCTGACACCTCTCCGGCTCTTCAACATTTTGCGATGTTGTATCTTACGCACTCTTTGGCTCAACCGGAACAAGGCGATTTTTGATCCACCTTCTAACCAGTATCAAGGCCTTTATCGAGAATGTGTTACTATGATACGCCTACATTATCAACTATTGTTCAAGAACTTAACGAACCCAAGGCAAACGGATTTTCATCGACACAAGTCTCAACTCCTAGCTTTTGAAGATAATTGGAGCCAAGACTTCATGGAAAAACCATTTGACCTTATTGCTGGTTAAACCTATCATTGTTCCAAGTACCAAGATGTCTCTACTAAGTACGAATTTTCGCGCTAAACACAACTGCCGGCAAGAACACCTTTTCAAGATGCACTTACCGGTCTTCTTTCAAGTCTGACGAAGTTTAAGATCGAATTATTCTTCTTCAAGTTTTATATATAGGTAGAAACTCTTTTAAAGTATAATGTTACGTATTCTACCAGACTTGCCCTCCAATTGATCCTCGTTAAGGGATTTAAATTGTACTCATTCCAATTGCCCGACTCGAAGAGCCAGAGCATTGTTATTTATTGTCACTACCTCCCTGTATCAGGATTGGGTAATTTACGCGCCTGCTGCCTTCCTTGGATGTGGTAGCCGTTTCTAAGGCTCCCTCTCCGGAATCAAACCCTAATTCCCCGTTACCCGTTAATGCCATGGTAGGCCCATATCCTACCATCCAAAGCTGATAGGGCAGAAACTCAATCGATTCATCGCGCAAAAGCACGATCCGCACAGTTATTATGATTCAACACAATACCAGTCCGAAGACTGCATTGGTTTCAATCTAATAAATGCTACCCGCCCGACAAGCAGTTTGGTATTCATGCATGTATTAGCTCTAGAATTACTACGGTTATCCAAGTAGTAAGGTACAATCGATTAGACTATAACTGATATAATGAGCCATTCGCAGTTTCACAGTACAAATATGTTTATACTTAGACATGCATGGCTTAATCTTTGAGACAAGCGTATGACTACTGGCAGCATCAACCAGGTTAATATCTTCCATACTTTCAAGACGAACATTTCGCCTCAGCACAAACAACAACATCAAAGATAGCCGTATTCTAACTAAAACCGTCTCACTCGAAAGTAAATCAGTCTCACTCAAAACGCAGCCTTCCTTTCAGTCGTCACTATTAGCCGAGAACTCATTATTCAACCTTCCGGCACAGAAAGACAGATTATGAACCTCACCTCAACAGCAATGCCGAAACAGAGCAAGAAGCAAGTTGAAGAGCACGACATAGTATACTTCAGGTTGTAGTCCCCTCTGTACACCATATACTAGCCCCATTTCAAGTTCGGTTCTACCCGAATTTGTTATCTTTCCACCGAAAATCCAACGCAAAAAAAAACACAGTAGATAAAGCTCAACGACGCCAGATCGAAATCCGCACAATCGCAAACAACCCACCGTAATTTTATTTGTATTGGTTTCGATAGTACGTTGTTGTAATACTTCGTCGCATCAGTAGTTTCTCATTACATTCGAAAACACACGCACAGGTCACTAATCCACGCACGTATTTTCGTCCGTAACTACTCACCACATCAGCACAAAATACTCAGTGCAACATATTTTATGTCAAAAATAACTTTATTCTTATGCATAGCATATGAATACAAGCTCATTTTCCGGTCGCACACATAGTAGCTTTGAAAATTCCAAAGCATCCTTAGTGCACTGTTCATTTGTCGCCCATACATGTCTTAGGAACAACCAGGAATTGTTCCTACAAAGATACATATAGACAACCACAAATTGCCTCAGTAAATGCACTTTCAATTAAGAAATTGCATTGTAGATTACCAAGCCTTTTGAAACCGAAGTTTCAATATTACTTGGTTCATCATATATTTGATATAATTCAAGAAGCATCAGCCTCCTAAACAACACCAAACAAGCTTTGTCGCCCATACATATCTTAGAAACAACCGGGGATTGCTTCTACAAAGATACATATAGACAACCACAAATTGTCTCAGCAAATGCACTTTCAATTAAGAAATTGCATTGTAAATTACCAAGCCATTTTAAAACCGAAGTTTCAATATTACTTGGTTATAAGGCTTCGTCATATATTCGATAAATTTCAAGAAGCATCAGCCTCCTAAAAAACACCAAATAACCGATTCAGCCAAAATAAGATGTAAATCGTATATATAATACATGATTTCTACATCGATACTGAACAACCAGTTTAGCCGAAGCTTCACTAGCTAAGTATAATTCATTATATATCTTTATATGTATTTAAACTATGTAAACTATGCAATATACTGAACAAAACGATTTAGATGTTGCTTCATCACTTGGCCAGTTTAATTACCCATCATTACGACAGCACTGAAAACCACATTTGGATGAAGCTCATCATCGCATCAGTATATATCTATACTGAACAACCAGTTTAGCCGAAGCTTCACTGGCTCAGTATAATTCATTATTTATTTTTATATGTATTTAAACTATGTAAACTATGCAATATACCGAACAAAACGATTTAGATGTTGCTTCATCACTTGGCCAGTTTAATTACCCATCATTACGACAGCACTGAAAACCACATTTCGATGAAGCTCATCATCGCATCAGTATATATCTATACTGAACAACCAGTTTAGCCGAAGCTTCACTGGCTCAGTGTAATTCATTTTTATGCTAGTATTTTACAACGATACTAAACCAGCTTGGCCGTAGCTTCATCGCTGGGTCAGCATAAATAAGTTTTTATTATATTAATTAAGTTATAGTAGTATGCGATTTTAAATCTAATCTATCCTGATATACGGCTTGGTCTTTCTTGAATAGGCGCTTAGTCGTTGTCGAAGCTGCGAAATCGTTGTTGAAAGGCGCCGTAGTCGTTGTTGAAGGCGGCGAAGTCGTTGTTGAAAGGCGCCGTAGTCGTCCTTGGGTGAAGTAGTAGTCGCGTAGCCTTCGCTTAGTCGTCCTGCTTCTATGAAAACACAATTTAGTTAGTAGATGAACTGGTAATTTAGTTAGTAAAAGAAAAAAACTCACGTACCTTCAGCTAAAAGAAAGAAATTGTCGTCCTTGCTTCTGTGAAAAAACAATTTAGTTAGTAAATGAACTGGTAATTTAGTTAGTAAAAGAAAAAACTCACGTACCTTCAGCTTAAAGAATGAAATTGTCGTCCTTGTTGCTTTGAAAACTCCTCTCTTCACTCCCAATATTGCGCCAAATAACTGGTAATTTAGTTAGTAAAAGAAAAACCCACGTACCTTCAGCATAAAGAAAAAAACGTCGTCCTTGCTGCTTTGAAAACTCCTCTCTCCACTCCCAATATTGCACCAAATAACTAGTAATTTAGTTAGTAAAAGATAAACCCACGTAACCCCAGCTTAAAGAAAAAAATCGCCTCCAAAAAATTTTTTTTTTGCCCGAACATACCCCCCCCATATATAGGGAACCGTGACACGCTCTACACCGTGTGGGGTCCTCTTCGTGGCAGGAAAAGCAGTATTATCCTATATAAATCCATTAGTTTATTAATGAAAAAAGAACGGAAGAAAACAGAGAAAAACTCGGAAAGTTATTCCAAAAAGACCCCAGTCCCAGTTACCCTAGCCCTTTCACTCAATTAAGTACGTAATTTTTCGTATAGGTACGAAATTTATGAAATTTACGTTAAAAGCAGGTAATTTTGGCTGCAAATCACATATGAAAAAAATTGAAAAGGCGGCTAACGCCGCCTACATGCATATTTTGTATACCACATTCTAAAGCAACTTTGTAGTACATAAATAGCTCTACAAAACCTTCTCAAGGAAGTTTTCGGCGTTGTGGCACTCGTTTTCTTTTAAAACGAGGAAATATGCGAACCAAAAAAAAAGATGAAATATTCAGCAAACGGGGCATAGCAGGTCAGACGGGGCATCAAAAATGATTACTAAACACATATGCTTTTCTGTCGAAATCATTAATTTTGACTACAATAATTTGAAAAAACATGAATTTTTTGGTCATTTTTGAATAATTAATTTTTAAAACTAAATAACTCCTCAGATTTTATATTCTCACCGAATCTGACTTTATATTCGTGATCAGCGTGATCAAATTAGGGGGGGCACCAATTGATTCCGTATAATTCGGCTTCGTTTTGATTTTGATTTTTTTCCGGGCACTTTTTGAATCCAAGGTGACAACTAGATGTAACTAGTGAATTCAACGGAGATTCTGGGAGCAAGAAATAAAAAAAAGCCACTTCGTCAATTCGCGTCCGATCATAGCAAATATGGTACTCGTTTGAACGTCCCGTTTCACGAGGATTCCAAATCCGTCGCCTCGTCAGAAATCCGAGCAATATTGACGCCGCAAATTCGTGTTAAAGTTGGACGGGCAATCATTTCGAGACAATTTCACCCCATTTTAGTCGATTTTTCAGCACATTTTTGATTCGCTTCGAAAAACTAATAAAATCTCGCCGAATCTGATTACACCACGTGAAAGAGCGTCAAAAAGTACACCTAGAACAGTCCCGTCACATATCCAAAAAGATCTGCTTCATGGATTTGCAAGGAAAAATAAGGTGAAAAATTGCAAATATTCAACTGATTATTTGCCATTTTTGAGGCACGAAAAATGTCATATCTCCAAAACTACTGCTCCGATTAAGCCATTTTTTTTTTTAAAAGTTGCGTACGCACGAGTTCTACATGCTCCGCTATAGCCACCCGACCAGATGTTTTTTGCGGCTTCAAAAAGTACATTTATGTGTGAAATTTTTACTATTGTCAAATTCACGTTTTTGCTCCGCTTCGAAAAACTAATGAAATTTCGCCGAATCTGATTACACCACGTGAAAGAGCGGCAAAAACTACCCTAGAACTGTCCCGTCACATATCCTAACATATCTGCTTCATGTATGTAAAAGGGAAAATATGGTAAAAAGTTGTCCAAATGTTTAGGAAATTGTTGCGATTTCTTACCAATTTTGACGCACGAAAAATGGCATATCTCCATAACTACTGATCCGATTAAGCCAATTTTTTTTTAAAAGTTGCGTATGCACTAGTTCTAGACGCTCAGCTATAGTCGTCCGGCCAGATGTTTTTCGCGGCTTCAGAAAGTACATTTATGTGTTAAAAAATGCACATTTTTGAAGAAAACGTTTTTGCTAATAACTTTTAAACTAGACGTCGTACGCTTACTGGGGTTGCATATTCGGAATCAGCGTAAAATTTCCCATCTGGTATGACCCGGCTACACCCGTGTTAAAGACAGGCCAAAATTAATTTTTAAATTCCATAAAAAGTACAAGTGGTACATAAAAGATGACCTCACCACGTGAAAGAGCACAAAAAATTACGTCTAGAACAACTGGTTACAAAGTCGAGACAACTCGTTTTTTGAGGTTTTTTATCGATATTGTAGGTTTTATTAATTTTGAAAGGTTTCCAGTGGCGTGTCGCAGAATATGATTTCATAAATCGATTCAGCGTAAAAAACTACCCCTAGAACAATGCCGGGGTTAGGTGTAGTGACTCTGGGTATTGCATAATAAATGCAAGTAAAAATGAATATTCGAAATATACTAGAAAAAAGAAGTAAAATCCACCAATTAGAAAGGTTTCCAGTGACATGTCGCAAAATACGATTTGACCAATGGATTCAGCGTCAAAAACTACCCCTAGAACAGTGGTGGGGTTAGGTGTAGATGCCCTGGGTATCGCATAATAAATCCAAATATATGTGCAAATATAAAAAATCAAAAGAAATGTATCAAATAGACAGCACCCGGACTTCCCCGGTGGTCACCCACCCGAGTACTACCCGAGCTTGAGGCTGCTTAACTTCACAGAGATGATATTTAGAGAACCTGACCCTATACAGGGTGGTGTAAGCCATGTCAAGCGCGGTGCTGTAAGGGCCTCATTTCATTACACTTTTGGACCCCGACTCTATCCGACTTTGGATTTTCGTCCACGGTGGGACTCGAACCCGCAATCTCCCGGTCCCGAGGGCAGGGCCTTAACCACTGCACCAAACGAGGTCGGTGCTTAACTTCACAGAGGAACAAATTTCATTACACTTTAGTTCAGCAAATTGCCTAACTACCTCTGCTCTAATTTACTAAGTAAAAATGATGATTATTGAGTGTTACTCAGTAAGTAACCAAATTGGTTAATCACTGAGTATACCCCAATACTTAGGAAGACCTGGCGAGTCGTCTAGGGTCGAAAGTTCTCGAAGTTTCGGACACTTGGGGAGGTCGGTATACAAACTTCAAGTCAAAATTTCCGAATGGAACGACCAGAAGGCTGTGCAACACAACTCCCAACCAGTAGCAAATATGGTGTAGTGGGGTGGTTTCGACCACTCCACGCGGTTGACTGCGGGTTCAAACCCCGCTGAGACCGCTAAAGTTACAAATGATCTTGGTGACCCAAAAATCCCGAAAAAGCATAAATCTTGAAAAACTCTGGTCTGGAATCTTGAAATCTTGAAAATAAAGTCAAAATCTGGTTGCTTGCGATAAACGCTTCGGCGCTGTCGTGGGGGAGTCGTTACATCACCGTAGTATGAAAACGAGGGTCCTGCTAGTAACTCCTCACTCTGAGTGCACCTAATAAGGTCTCGTCTCAGTCAATAAGTACTATCAGCGGTAGTAGTCGGAGGCGTAAGGTCCAGTAATTGCAGTATGGGCTGTATCCCTCCAATGTAGCTACGCAAGTGTGTGACGCGGATCGGCGTAAGCCGTGGCTCCAAACAGGCGCAATAGTAAACCGGGTTCGACGAAAACGGAAAGACTTCAAAGAAGAAAGACAAGAGTCCCAAAAGGAAAGGGCCAAACCAGAAAAGGAAAAGCCCAATACCAAAGACTCAAGCCCAAAAAAACCACCTTGAGAATAAGGTGGATAAAGCAATGCCCTATTCCGAAGGAGCCGGAATAGGGGGGACCCATTTCAATGCCCTAACGCGATAACGAATAGGGACGTACCCATTCCTAACCGTCGGGGATAGGGAGCAAATTTAGAGGTGCCGTAAAAGCGATTAGACCGTCATCGCTATTCCGTGACCGTCCGGAAGCATAAATGGTAGCCTGGAAAGGCAACGCCCCGTAGCGACGGGTTATGCCAAATTTTGGTCCATTGGAGCGGCATTACTATGGAAATTTGTTAGGGGAAACTGTGGCAAGTGGATTGACCGCAGAAGTTCCCCCAACTGGCGACGCTGAACCCCGGAATGACTGAGGGTTTTCTTGAGAAGATCTTGGTGGTACCATTCAATGTGTAGGTTGACCACAGCCTTGATTCGCGCTTGAACTTCCAAGTAATTTGCTTGGAAACCATGGAAGCGAATATCGTTCCTGTGCATCCATAAGCAGCGAAGGATTACCGCGCGAACAATGTGGAGTATCAGGAATAAGCTGAAGCCATAGCGAGACTTAGCGTCAGGCGTGGGCTCCACGTTAAACCATAGAATGGATTCCCATTCTAGTGGAGACGTAAAGAAGGCTTGAAAATGGGGGAGCCAATCCCCCCATACTTGAGCGGCAAAGTCACAATACCAAAATAGGTGTGGGGCTGTTTCCAAAACTCCACACCCATGATGGCACATACTGACAGCCGTTGGGAGATGTTGCAGTCGATATCCCAGAAAGAGAGCATTGTGCTGGAGGCGATAAAGCAGGTCAGCATAGACTGGTAAGACATGCTTCCCCATTTTAATATCGCGACTCCACATTGATTCTGGCGGGCCCCTATCCAAGCCTAAGCGAGAAAGGGGCAAAGAAGGCAGGTCCTGGCGCATCAGTATGTTTCGTATACGGCCCACACTTAGGTCGTCCAAAGCGTAGCCATTAAAGACCCAAGTGTGAAAGGCACAGAAATGTTGGGTAGCTTAGTGAGGTCCAATAGGGGCTTCAACAAGCGATCCTAAAAGACGCCCCACTTTATCCAAAAAGTTTCCACAAGAGCGCACACTGGAAATACGACCGTGTGCAAATTGGTGAAGAAAGCACGAAAGCGAGTGCGCCGTGACTGGGGCCGGGCAAAAGCGAAATAATTCCATCGGACGATGAATGCCTTGTTCTGCGAGTATGGATATTAAACCGAGCGGCCGGGAAGTATTAACCAGGGTTTTCCCGCCGTGGTTATATGTTATATCCACATTGTGTAGCAGAGGAGTAGTCAACTTGTCGAACTTGGATTGAAGCCTCACTTGCTTCTTCCGCAAGTGGGTATTCCACGTGAACAAGACAAAATGCCAATAAGCTCCCAAACAGCTCCATCTTGAGGACCGATAGGATATGGCGTAGTCAGGGCTTGTTGATACAGGGGCATACAGAATATCAAAATCTCTGCCCCAGGGAGAAATTGCTTGATCAAAAAGCTGAATTACTGGTTCCGCCCAAGAAGGGGTATCCTGATTAGGCGAGTGTCGACCAGCTTGTATGACCTTGCACAGCATATGAAGTTGTAGGCTCTGTATCATGGAAGCAATGGGTGTAAGGCCCAAACCCCCTTGTCCAGGAGGCAGATACCACCAGGCTTTAGGTAGAGCACTTCTGTACTGGGACCGGCAAATAAAGCGCTCTATTAGGGAGTTGACTTGGTCTTGAAACCCAGTTTGCGGAACGTGGCAGACACTAGCAGAATACCACAAAATGGGTAAAATAACTTGCTGCAGTATCACGACCTGTCCTCGTAAAGTCCGGGCCCGGTTAACCCATAGTGTGCATCTTGTCTGCATATCTCCCAGTAAATGCTGCAGGCGGTCCGCGTTGCTTAATTGTGGTCCATAGTAAATCCCCAGTAATTTGGCCTTGCCAGCGTTGGGTACCACAATTATCCCTAACTTTTCCAAATCACTGCGTAGAGGATCTGTGTGGGGTGACCATGGGTTGAAAGGTAAAACAACCGTTTTCCCTTTATTAAGCCGCATGCCAGTAGCCGAGCAATAATCGTCCACTAAGTCAAGAAAGACTTGTGTATGGCGCAAGTCATGGAGCAAACCGGTACAATCATCAGCAAAGCTGATAATTGAGTGCGTGGTCGAACCACTTCGAAGACCGAACTCCTTTAAATGGGCCCGTAGAAAATTGAGCATAGGCTCAATAAAAAGCACAAAGAGAGCCGGTGATAAAGGATCCCCTTGGCGCACCCCCGCACCAAGCTCAAATGGAGGAAGAGGACTTCCATTAAACAGTAGGGATACTAGTGTTCCAGGGAACAAGACCCGAATCCATCGCCGGAACACATCCCCAAAGCCAAAGTGCATTAGAACCATATCAAGTGCGTCCCACACCACACTATCAAAGGCCTTTGCGAAGTCGAGCATGACTGCGCCCGCCGGAGAATCTGAGCTAGAATATAGCTGTCCTAGTGCTTGAAAACGGATGTGGGCGTGACGGATGTCGCGACCCGGAACAAAACCATATTGATCCGGGTGTAAGAGACTGCCTAACACAGTGCCAAGTCGGTACGCCAAAATCTTCGGGCCAAGTTTGGCGTCGACATTGAGTAGCGAAATCGGACGATAATTACTTGGGACTTTACGATCGCCGTGCTTATATAGAAGAGTAACCTGAGCCCTTCGTTGAAACTTAGTCATTCTTCCCCGCTGAAGCTGGGCCGCATAGATAACCTCCATAATGCGGCTCCAAAGGGGGAGGTCGACCTTGTAGTATTCCAAAGGAAGACCATCGGGACCGGGAGTCTTTCCAGAGGCCGTGTGTGAAAACGCCCAGAAAAACTCATTTGCCGTAAAAGGACTATCCAAGTAGGCTTGGCTTGCTGGTGATAGGCTGGTTTTCGTAAAGTTCAAAACGCGAGAGAGCTTGAGGCGGTCCCATTTTGGGCGCTGATGTCCGAATTCCTTAGACGGCGAGCAATATATTCCTGACCAATAGGTATTGAACTTATCACACATAGGCCCCAATTCTTCGGCCGAGTCCACTGGTATGGGCGCTTTATGAAGTAGCTGCGGTGGCCGGAAGAAAAATTTGGTGCAGCGTTCAGTGGCTTCGAGGTCCGAGGCAAATTTTTGCCTGGAAGAATAATGGGCTTGTTCGTCCAACTTGGCTTGGAGGTCCCCCTTAGTCCGAATTAGGTCTTCACCATAATCAACATCGGGGTTTAAGGCTTGTAGGTGCTGCAGACGGTTAATGCGTAAGTGAAGATTCTCTATAGTCCGCCGACGTGCATTCTTCTTGGCGTGAAATAGAGTCCGGAGAAAAATAGAGTCGCGCCTTTTGTGTTCATCTAATAAAAAGCCTGGGTTATAATGTGTCCAGGCTGGGGCTCGAAGGGATTCTGCCAGTTCCAAAAGAGAATTTTGCAGGTATTCCTGAGCCTCCGGTAGCTTGATCACCCAGGGGGGACACTTCCATGGGGCTCTTCGAGACGGCTTAAACGCAGTTGATCCAAGTCGAAACGATAGCCCAATGTGGTCGCCTTCTCCTGACTGTTCTCGAAAATCATGATGGATGTCTTGGAAAGCCAAATGGAACAGACGGGAACTCACGAATACGTAGTCAATCCTGGAACTCCCGTTGGGACTTGTGAATTCTTGAAGGTCTGGGTGTTGAAGCCTCCACGTATCAACAAGGTGCAAGCCTTGAAGCCACTGTAGAAGTTCAGCACGACCTTGAGTTCGGTTGCGGTCATCCGTCCTAGCTTGGTCTAAATGGCTTGAAAGGACCGTGTTAAAATCCCCCATAACGATATGATGGGAATCATCGTCAAATTGACGGGGTAAAGAAGAAAAGAAATGATCCCGTTGATGCGGTTGAGCAGGTGCATACACAATGTGAATATAGGTATCCACCATTTCAATACGACCTCGCACCACCAAATAACGCGCCAATAAGTCAGGGGAACTGACATATTGTTGCGTAACATCGTGGGGATCTTGAAGGGGCGAAGTCGGCGTGAGTAACAAACCCACTCCAGACTGCCCTGTGTATGAGGTCATGTTGTCTTGAGACCAGAAGCTGGAATTGAGCTGTGAGGCTGATTTCCATAAGTGTTTTGCCCGTTTAAAGCTTTTTAGGCCGGTGAATCTAGTCTCTTGTAATCCCACCATGTGGTAATTATTCGAGAAATAGTTCATCGTGCATTGTGTTACATTGTTTAAACCGTTCACATTAATTGAGTACCCCCGAAGGGACCACTGCATATTAGAGGCAAGTGGACTTAGGCTGGGCCGTTGTCGTGGCCCGGTCTTTTAGGTACCCAATTGTTTCGCGAAGGGATTTTGGGAGTGGCCCTGATAAGATGCGCTCTATCAAGGGCGACATAATAACAGACTCCAATGTGGAGTCGTTCCATAGTAACCACAATGGGTGAGGCAGTGCCGATGCTGCTTTACCCAAAATAGAGCCCAATTTTAAGGGATCCATATAGATACTGGGCGCAATAATTTGCAGCGCCAGATCTAATTCACCCAGGTTAACTTGGAGCCAAAACTGGTCTTGATCTTGGCAAAGTTGACCCAATGCAGTTTGGTAATCAACTTGTTTTTGACCCGGAAAAAGACTCGAGAGCCGGCTGGATAGGGTCCAATTATCGTCACCGGAATAGGTGTGGGTAGAAGCCACTCGCAATACCGCGTGGCCAAAGGCAAGGTTCCGTAAGTGTTGGAAATTTGCCTCCGACGTGGTATCCAAAAGAGCCCGATGTAGACTGGGCTGGGCTTGAATTGAGGACATTACATTGTCCGGGTCCGTCGAGGAGTCAAAGGAGCCTAGGCATTGTTCAATTTCCCTAGTTAACTCCTTCAACGAAAGTTTCTCCACATTGCCCTGGTAGACCTTGGAGTTTAAAAGTCGCTCCGAAACTGGGTTCAATTCAACGTAGGAACCGACAGAGCGTGGGGGGTTGAAGGACTTTTCCCAAAGGATAATGTCCTGATCCGGGGGAATAGTCCCGTCAGCACCTTCGCTCAACCATTCATAGGAATTGACCGAAGACACAATGGGATATTCCTTTTGGGAAGGGGGGAACTTTTGCCGGTCTACCTGCGGATCGGCAATGGCCCCAAATACCATTCGTTTAGCCCGTCTAATACGGGCAGGGGCGAAGTCACCCGAACGAATTGGGTCAACCGGAAAATTAGGCCCATCATCGTCCGTAATAGGGGACTTTATTGAGTTAGGGGAATCCGCCTCAATATCCTCCATACCATTAGGGTGACTTGAGTCCGTATCCGAATGATCCCCACTATGTGGCTCACTTTCAGAAGCGGACTCCGCAGCCATAACAGCATTTTCACTGGTATCACTGCAGTCGTCGTAGGCGGGCGGAATACTTCCTTCCGTCTCCTCCTCAGTGTTAGTAGGAGGAGTAGGATTTTTGGGCACTTTTTTACGTTTGTCCCGTAATTCCTGAAGAAAGGGTGGGAGTGTCCGGTTGTAGGCGCTAATACGGTGGTGAACCACTGCATACCCGGTACCATTGAAAGAGATCTGGCGAAGTGGGACGCCCCTTTCAATCAACACCGAATCAGGAGGTGTCTTTCGGTTAAAGTACACCCGACGGCTGCGTGAGCGAAGACCACCAATGACTCGGGCTGGGGTGACGTACACCGGTCGAGGGCCTCGATCAGCGAACCAGTCGTAGATCATAATGTCGGTCACATCGTCAGTCAGGCGATGTAAATCCACATAGTACCAGTGGGAATACTTCGAGTACGGTTGAATCTTGAAATTGCGCCCACAAATAGTCACAACTTCTCCACCCAATTTCGTACATACTTCCCGGTCCGTGCAGACAAAGCTGATACCAGCATTGCGGATCGCCTTGAAGTCGCGCAAGTGACCCAAATTTTTGGTCCACATAGGCGAC
>MIQA02020526.1:0-29913 GCA_001887855.2 Sclerospora graminicola
TTTTCGTCGTATGCTCGGTCAGCCTTTCCCACCCATCAACTGTCTCACGTTGATGGGTGTTCCATCGTCACCAATCAACGGCCATGTCTGATCCACCTCATTCTCAACATTTTTTCAGATCGCTTTACCACAGCCGCCCCTGAACCTAACTGCAGCCGCGCAACGACTGCAGTTCGACTCATTCATTTCCAAATTTCCTCTTGGCGACTACCATGGCTGACTCGAGACGATCTTCCCTTCCTTCTCCTGCATCTTCGGCTGCCTTTTCGATCACTGACTCACCTCCCAGTTCAAGTTCAGCTGATCCAGCGACCACCCCGATCACGACCGCGGCCACGATCACGACCAGTCTCATCCGTCCAACGACGACCCTGACTTCGTATCGTCCGCCTTGGAGTCTTCCCGCTCGGCCTTCTTCAGATCGCCCTGTCACTTACTTGGAACAGCTAGCTCGTCTAGTGGAGGGATCTGGTCCACCCACGTTGGGGTCCATGGAAGCTAGCCGATTACGGTTGGAACTCCGAAGCGCAATTCCCGAGTTGGTTTCCCTATATGATACCAATCGGGCGCTTAATGCCGAGTTATTCGACCGTCGGGTCGTTATAGATACCCTGGAACGTGATTCTGCTGATCTGGCTAGCCAGCGGTCGGCTCTACGATTAGATCGCGACAGACTTGACCGACATGACGGGCCGCGTCCAGAGTCTGACGATGGAGCGTGACCAGCTGTCAGCTGACCTCGCTGCTCTGCGCCTCTCCAAGCCTTCGGATACCGTCGCCTCTCTACTGTCGCTGATCTGTTCGCTGACTGTTACTGTTCGCGATCAAGGTATGCTCATCCCATTTGTTTCTTCTGCGATCTGTATATGACTTTCCATGTTTGCTTCCAGACGAACGCATCGAGGCGATGAAGGGTTCAATGGTCGAGATGGTGGGTCATCTGCAACAGCTCGATGATCATCGTCTCGACCATGATCAGCTGCTTCGTGACAAGATCCGTACTGCTGAGGACGTGGAGCGTCGGGAAGTCGAGATGCGCTACTCAGATGAACAGGTCCAGCTCCTGGTGAAGCACCTTTCCGATTCACGCCTCGGCCGCGCCAACATACAGAAAAGGTTGTGCGAGAGTCGGAAGGAAGCTGAAGATTGTCGGCGCGAGCTTAATCTTGCTCGGGTTAAACTTGAAACCCTAGAGCTCGATGATCGCGCCTGGACCCAGCGTTAAGGTGACTTGAGGAAGATTGCGGTCCAGACCATGGACAGGTGGACCGACCCGAACATCGATTCGGGGTCGCTTCGGACGGCTTTGCAACGATTTCCTGAGCTGATCAGCTCTCTTGCTCCGTCTAAACACCGTCGCAACCTCCCGAGTCTGCCCCGCCATCGCCCACGTTCTCCGTCGCTTCTTCGCCAACCCATGGTGCTGATCAGCCCGTGATCAGTACAGCAGCGGTTTCTGTGTTTACTCCACCCCGTTTACCGCTAGCCTCGGGATCAGTCTCCTCGATCTTGAGTTCTGCGAAGCGTAAACGGGCAAGCTCATCGAAGAAGAAGGTGGCTCCCGCCACACGCTCTCGTCTTATTGTTGACTCGGACGACGAGTCGACTGATCTGGACGAAAGGACGCTATTTGCTCTGGACCGATCACGCAGTACTGATCGTCGAGTTCCAGTGGCGACCCCTTCGGGCGTAACTTCGCTGACCCGGGCCGTCGCTTTACTTGACTCTGATGGCGAGGACGAAGGTGATCTGGAAGAGAGGTAGCCGGCCTCGGCTGTTCCCAGCGTTCCCCCGCCCACCAATACGACGCTGACCACCCGACCACCCAACTTCACCGGCGTCTTCATTCCAGCAAGCAAGTCGTCGATCGAGCAGGACGACTATAGCTATGATCCGAATCAACGGCTCATGGATCTATACGTCGTTATGCAGGGCAAACCGTCGCCTGCTCACATGGCAACTCGACGACCTGGAGTGCCGATCAGGTATGGGATCTGACGCCTCTGGTTCTTTCGGTGAGGCGCAAACTCGTCCCTCGGTTGTGGTCCCGTCCTCCAGGATGGATCTTTCCAATCAGGTCGTCGGCGCCCGAGGACACGCAATGGCAACCGAGTGTGCTGACCAGGGGGGCATCGAGCTTCTCATCGATTCAGAACCTTGGGATGTCCTCATGACGCCTATGCCCGGGTTGGAATTTCCCAATCGCCCCTGGTTTGTCGATCTGCAAGGACGTCTGGCCCTGTATTATCAAGAGCATGTTCAAGCGATATGGGAGGCGACCCACCATTTTCCGATCACGACGGCGATGTGTAAGGACGCGTGGCTTGAGCATTTTTATCATGCTCGCAAGCGCCGACGCACCAAAGCCGGGGCTGCCTGGGCTGCGATCTGCGACCATGTGGTCAATGGGATTCAACGCGGCGAGTGCGACCTGGACGTTTTCTTGTTTCCTGCCGTGCTGCACCTGCCTGTTCGCCGGGCGGGAGCGCGAGGCATCAAGGCAGACGGCGGGGAGTGGTATCCTGGTTATGGACACCCGACTTCGATCGGCACGTTGCGTGATGCCTTGATCTTTGCCGATCACAAAGAGCCCTGGCGAAACCAATACCGATCAAGCCCCATGGATCATCCGGCGTTTACGGTTTCTCGTCTACGCACGAAGTATGGCCCGTGATTGTCTTGATAACCAGCTTCCGCTTCGTTCTTTCCATAATCATTAATATATCACGACAGCTTCTTGATAACTTTCACGTTCCATATCCACACTTCATATCCAGGTCCCAATATTGTCTCCATCTTGTATATCGATCGTTCACATGTATGCAAATGTAGTTCTCGTGCATTATACGTATATATATATCCATTGACTCTGAACCAGCTCAACCACCTTGATCTCCACCTGTTCGACCATTACCTTTGGCTGATCTGTCACAATGTGTCAACCCAGGCTATTGAGACTCCTGGTTGCCCTCTTCGTGGGTTTGCATCACTCCAAATCGATTTCGTCTCACCCGATCACGTTCAAATTCTCTTAGTAGAGCTCCACAGTTCAGATCACGTTCATCTACCCACTCGGGATCGTCATAACCCTTCCATCGAACCAAGTAATCACGATGGGTTCGACCAAATCGGGTCCTCTTGCCTGATCGGGTATCCAAAATCTTTTCCACTTCAAATTCGTTCTGGTCCAACGTTCTTTCCCAACTGTCCTCGGGCAAGAGAGCTTCGTCAAAGTCAAACCTTGGCTGATCATCGGATGACAGTCTGGTTTTTGGGCGATCGGGATATTCCCGGACCAGCTTCAGCTTCGACAAGTGGACGATCGGGAAAATTCCGTAATCGGTACCAGCGGTGATCAACCGAGCGGCATGATCAATTCGGATATACGGAAGGGTCCATGCCACAGGTGTGCTAACTTCCTGGCGTATCCTTCTTTCACGCGATCCAAGTAAAGCCAGACCCTTGATCCCGGTTCGATATTATGGGAATCGGCTTGATCATTGTTCCGATCATCTCTTTCTTGGATCGCCCTCCGCAGTCGTTCGTTCACTAGTTCCCGCGCATGTTGGTAGTGACGCTGGAGTCCCATACGCCATCGACGAGCTTCGCGATCTCGACCTCGGGTACATCCAACAGGAATCACCGACTCGATGGTAGATCGGGGGTCCCAACCATACGCCAAGTAGAACGGAGTATCTCCCCTGATCCGATCGAAAGAGGAGTTCAACGCAAACACCAGCCTCTCTGCATACTCATCCCAGTCTTGTTGAGCGGAATCCGCGACATACATCTTGATAGCTCTGGTTAGCGTCTGTACCATGCGTTCGGCCTTACCGTTCGCTTGCGGACGGTAGGCCATGGTCGCACTCTATTTCTGACCAAGCATCTGATTGAATGATCGGAAAACTTCGGCCATGAAACCTGGTTCCCGATCATGCCTGATCACCTCACTAGCTCCAAACCGCCTAAAGACACATTCTTCATAACTGCAAGCGACTTGTTGGGCTGTTCGGGTAGATCCCGCCTTCGCAATCACCAATCCCGTGAACAGATCAGTCCAGATCAGCAACTCTGTGTTGCCCTTGAACGATTTTGGCAGGGACGGTATGTGATCCATCGCTATCACTTGGAAAGGGTAGGTCGCCTGGATATTTCCAGGTGATCTACCCCGGATGTTCGGCATGCCCTTCCCGGTTTCGCAATCCGTACATGTTCCGACAAACTTTTGGACACTTCGATATAAGCCTCTCCAGTGAAAATGTTTGCGAACCCTGTGGTACGTCCGACCTACGCCCTGGTGACCACCCTCTAAACTGACGTGATAATGATGTAAGATATCAGTTTGTAAAGTCTCCGGGATCACGAGTCTTGCTGCGGTCCAGATCTGCATCGGCCTGATCAGCTTGAACATAGTAAAACAATAAATCGTTTTCGTCGATCTCATAGTTGGACGCGATCTTAGCACAATCTTTTGCTTCACCCTGGCTCAGCTTCTCCAGATCACCCTTTAGAAACGCCTTCAAATCAACGTCCATTTTTCCTCGTCTTGTGCCTTGTGTATGCTTTCGATCCGCATCTCCTGTACTATTTCTTCTGTTAGGCTTTCTCGAGAGAGTGATCTGTTAGGTGGTGATCTGGTTCGCGATCTCGTCATGATCGAGATCTGGGCTGCTTCCTTTTTATCTTCCGCACGAATCAGCTCAGGCAGCCTATTGATCTCCACCAATTCCTCCAGCAATGCTTTATCAGTAACTATCAATCCGGTCTGATCACGCATGGCCATAGTGGCTAGGTGATCTGCGCTCCGATTCCAATCACGTTTCACATGTAAAAGATCATGCCTTGGCCATCCACGTAAAGCTTTCATAACGCGATCATTCAGCAACTTCAAACGCGGTGCTTTGCAATCGATCTCTCCAGTGATCTGCCGAATTACCAGGTTTGAATCTCCGCATATAATTACTCTTCCGATCTTTTGCTCTTGCAAGAGATCCAAACCTAGCAGCAGACCACGATATTCGGCTTCATTGACCGTGATATCTGGAGTATAGTCTGAACCAGCAGATATAACAGTCCATTCTGGCAATTTCCACAACAACGCGCTATACGCCCCCACGCCTTTCTTCACACTCGCTGATCCGTCGAAACTTACAACGATCAGATTTTCCTCCGAGCCGACGATCGGTGGGAGTATAGTGATCAATTCTCGTGGTTGCTTCCGAGGAGCGACCTCGATCAGGGCTTCATCGACTTCCGATCGGGGCGTGATGCTGGCTGCTAGTGTTCCAAGAATTTCTTCTTCGCCCTTGGTGCACTTGACGATCTCCAAGGTCCACTGAGATAACAACGCTGCCCAGCGCCCCAATCTCCCGTCTAAAACATTCGCTGACAGTAACCAAGACAAACTAGATCGCCTGGACAATACCTTAATCGATCTAGTTACCAGCATAGAGTAACAAACATCCAATACACGTAATAATGCTAGCACCTCTTTATCCACAATACCATAGTTAACTTCGTTCGGTTTTAATGTTCGGCTTGTGAACGTCACCGGGCAATAAATTCCGTCGTGATCTTGGACCAGTGCGGCCGATATTGCCCATTTACTAGCGTAAAGAATCAACACAGGAATCTTCTCCGGATCGAAATGTTTCAGTATTGGAGTCGAAATCATCTTCGCCTTCAACATACTGAAGGCTACCATAGCTCGCTTCATATGGTCCTCTGACCTTGGCACAGTTCGATCAATCAGTGAACCAGTCTTGAGGTTCGTTTCAGTAACTTCGGTTTCGCGATCAGTCTCACTTAGTGATCTTCCCACTCGATCACGTTCTCGTAGTCCATGATAATCCACTTCTTTCAGTTCATATAGTATAGCGGCATAAACTAAGGAGTCTTCGATAAACCAGCTATAGTAATTCAAAGATCCGAGAAGGACTGCATAGCCCTCAGTGATCGGGGAAAAGGTAGGTTGCTGAGAGCAGCCAGATCTTTCGGGTTTGCTTCCAAGCCTTGGATCGACACGTTATGGCCGACCTTGGGTTGACCCCAGAAACTCTTGACCACACTGATCGATTAATTCCAGCGCTCGCAGGTGTTCAGGAGTCGTTCGACCTTAGCGCATAGCATATCCCATGATGTTACTGTGACCAAGATGTCATCTATATATGATCGCCTTCCCAACACTGATCGGCCCTGATCTTGGTCCGGTTCGCCCTCCGTAAATACATCATGTAGCTCGGTGGCTTCTCGATCAGCACTGATCTGGAAATATCCATAGAGAGCATTGTCAATCAGTCTCTGATAGATCTGTGGGGCATTCTTTAATCCAAACGGCATCCGATTCCATTCGAAAAGTCCGAAAGGTGTAACGAAAGCCGAGATCTCTCGAGCGCGATCAGTCATCGAAACCACCCAGAAACCACTAGCCATATCCAGCGAACAAAACCATAAAACTTTATCCAGATCTTCTAATAAATCATTGATCAAGGGCATCGGATAGACCATCAACTTCGTGAGGCGATTCACCATTCTATAGTCGATACACAATCGAATATCAACCCCATTCTTCTTAATCACGATCACAATCGGTGATGCCCACTGCGATGTTGAAGGTCGGATGATCTTTGTACTCAACAAACCCTTGATCAAATCGGATAACTTCTCCCGGTATTGAGGTGCAACTTTACGACAACGCTGAGCGATCGGCCTCGCATTTCCCACGTCTATATCACAAACAGCTCCGAATGCGGCTGGGGTAGGGCGTTACCTTTCCCCATCAGTAAATGGCGCCTTTTCCAGATGATCTTCTTTAGCTGATCGATCTGCTCGGGAGTGTTCACTTCGGGATCACCGACCTGTAGATCTTCCATGGTGACTTCTGGCATATTGGGCGATACTTCCGGCAAAACGGCCATCTGCTTCTCGATACCTTCAATGTACTGATCACCACTTCATATATACACACCTGGTCATCTACCTGATCTGCCTTTTCCTGATCAGTATCATCTTGAGTCGCCCCTTGTAAGTCATCCAACTGGTAATCTACTTCGGGTTCACTTTCCTCCGTAATGACCTCGGCAGATTCATCCTCCTTTTTCTTCTCAAGATCGTTCCTGAACTCCTCACCATCATTTTCGCTCTCTGGATCCGCTGTCTTCGGTGAGCCGGGTCTAATAATATTCAATATTTGTGGACCTTTTTTGACCCGGCTTTCCCCTATCGCTTCGATCGGCGGTCTCCTGATCAGCAGCTTGGTCGGCGTAGAATATTCCGGCTTCTCGACCATAGGTGAGGTATCTTCATCCGCTAAATCTTCGTCACTAATCAGGTCTGTGGTGGCTTGATAAACCAGATTCTACCATTCAATATATCTTCGTGATCCCACTGAAACATACCCGATCTGTCGAGGTACTTTCCCTTCAGGTAACCACATCCCTAAGATCATGTCTTCGTGGATGATCAGCGGCTGATCGGATATATTCGTGACCCTGATGTAACTTGATCTGCCGATACCTTTAACGAACGTTGGTACCCATCGTTCACCACGGGTTAGCCACAATTTCTGTTGCCGATCACTCGACCGAATCATCACATCGACTGATCGGGACACCCCAATGTTCTCGTACTGACCCATTTTAAACATACGCACATGAGTACCATACAAAGGGCTCGGCCAGATAACTGAATCGGCACCTCATCCGGCAGAGTCAGGGTTCCATGAGACAGGTCAAGTCGTATACCGGCTGGTACCATAAAATCCATTCCCAGTATCGCGTCTTGACCGGCTAACCGGCCAACCCAAGCGTTAAAATAGTAGACCAGGGATCCTGCCAAGGTGATTTTAACACGTGATCGTCCTTCCGTCATATACGAACTCTCGCCGATCCCAACACATTCTTGCCTCTGGGTACTGTCTATACGACATCCCACCTAAGGCGGAGTCGATGATCGAGACTTCTGCCCCAGAGTCAAATAGAATAGTGGCCTTTTCGTTGTTAATCTTCCCATTAGCTTTTGCCTGTTTAAACCACTTGTCGGGAGAGTGATACTTCCAGTATCCTCGGGATTCACCGGGCAGTAGATCCAACCCCATGATCACGTCCGAACGGGAATATTCATCCACTCTGAGACTGTAAATCGGACATCGATCGATGCAATTCGAATTAGAACATGCATTGTCGGTTATCTCCGTTTCCTCAAACTTATCTCCGCTACCGACATATGCATAAATGCAGAACGTAGATCGCTCGGCTCGAACCAGATTCCAACCTGGCGAGCGATCTAGTTTAACATCTTCTCGACATCTGGTGGAAGCATACCAGCATGTTTAGTCGGCACATACCACTTGCGCATCAGATTAAAAAATCTTCAATAGGGCAGACACCGGCGTCATGAAGCTTCCCACAAGTTTTGCATACGAAAAAACAATGATCAGAAGGGTGACCTTTACGATCACATTTTCCACACGTAATTCTTTTCCAACAATCACGATCTCCATGTTTGGCCGACCCACAATGCACACATTTCTTACGAGATCGGTCCTGATCAGGTTGAATACCACAAGGTTTCCGTCCAGCCATGCCATTAGCCGATGATCTCGGGCGATACACTGGCTCCGTCGTAAAGATATGACGATACTGTTCCTCGTCCGAGCTCAGACTTGATTGACCACTTTCCTCTTCCGAACCGGAACTGTCCGATTCGTTCGTGATCATCCGAATTGCTCTGGCTGGTCGTGCCGCTGGTATCTTGCCCTGATCCGGATGTGGTTTCGACCGGTACCGGTTCGATCCTACCTCGACCTTGGGCTGTCGACTTTTGGCTCGCTGCAGCGTCCTCAGAGTCAGTTCCAGTTGCTCTGAGTCCTTTATACGGAGCAGGGTTAGCTGATCAGCCAGATCACGATTATCCAGAGTGCCAATAAAGTGTTCAACATGCTCGCGAGCTATATCCGGGTGTCGTGGGTCCTTGATCGGCATTTTCGCGCGTAGACCAGCAACATTCAGCCGATGTAAGTATTCGATCGGCGTCTCGTCGGATCTTTTCTTCATGTGGTAATACTGTCTCGCGACAGACACCCCCGAGTTGCAATATTGCTCTTCAAATTCTTCACACAATCGAGGCCACTTCAAACGCACTTCTCGACTCAGCTGCTTAAGCCAGTTCTTGGCCGGACCTTTCATTAGATCAGCGAAAATCAGACATCTTTCACCTTCCGGTGTCTTGTCTCTCAAAAAGGCTGATTTAGTCCGACTCAACCAAGCTCTAGCCTGATCATCATCCATATCCTTGCCGGTGAAATCTTTTAATTCCGAGATCGCCGACATTCGCACTCGAGTGATCGTTCCGGAATCACTGTCAAATGCCTGCGCGGAAGCCATATTCGCCCTACGAGGCATCTCAATATCCAAATCATCCGGATCGAAATGCTGACTGATCTCTCCTTCTGACTCCATGTCCACATCACTACGTGGGGGCGATCTATGAAATCGATCTTGGTGACCGACCTGGCATATCGATCGAACAATTCCGGCTGATCGAACTGATTCCATATCCACGTCCACGGGTTTCTTGACCGGTTTATCAGCGGATTCATTCATGTTTGGTGTTGATCGCCATGGTTGTCCTTGCCCAGGTGTGTACTGAGGTAATCCGTATTGTTCACTTGCGATTCGGTTCATCATAGTCGCGAACATGGTTCTCATTTGCTCTGGGACCTCCGGCATGTTGGTAGGGTTACTGCTGGGAGTCGGATTGTTCTGTGGAACTTCTTGAGAATCTTCAAAACTATCATCTGATCCGACTCGACCAGGGTCAGGCTTCCTTTTCCTGTTCTGCGACTCGATCTTGGGATCGATCTGCTTGATCCCTTTCGGGCCCAACGTCATACGTGTTATCCCAACCGAGGAGTCGGTGGAGTCCGCTCCAGATTGTGATGACGATTGATATATCGACTCAATATCCATAGGATATTCAACCAACTGCGATCGGTGTGAAGGATCCGCGATCGGCGACTGAACCACGGGGTTCGCCCCGAGTAACGAGGCAAGGTGATCATACAGAGTTGTCATAGCTTCTCTGATCGTCCCTTGGTCTAGATCGAACAGCATATTCGCGTCGAACGCACCAGTAGTGAAACCAACTTCGTCGATCTGCGCCAAGAGGTTCCTGATCAGATCAAGTTGACTGCCTGTGATAACCGGCCTGGTCGCCCGACCTTCAAGCTTCCCGATGATCTTGGGTTTTATGATCTTCATCACTCGGTTGGTAGCTAGGAACTTGTGAAACTCTCGAAGATAGAACAGTCGTTCCACATCTTGAACAGTGGTCTTCTCAGCTGGTTCGGTCTTCTCTTCGTCTTCCTCGAAGATCTTCGGTTTAGGTTTCACATATTTTTTAGGTGGATCACAATGATCCGCCCCCATGTTTTTTCTGTCTTTTTCCATTTTCTTCATATGCATAGGATCGAGGTTACCACCTCGATCCTTTCCCGGGTTATAGTTAACTTTACTATAACCCAGATCGGCCCCGATCGGGGCCATGTGGGGAGTTGTTTCATCTTTAATTTCGACCTGGCACTCCACCAAACCAGGTCGACCATCGCTTCCTTTAGAAATGGACAGCATCGGAGGCGATACGCCTTCCTCCAATACACCCGCAAAAGTTTCATCCACTTTGATTTTCACATCTTTTTCATCATCAAAGGAATCACGGTGATATCCTGAGTCACCAAGTGATCCGGGCACGCGCACCATTGTGGTGGAGCCGATTTCCAAATCCATGGCCGAAGTCTTGGGTGGAATCCGGATACCCACTGGCCCGGACGACCAACTTTCGGAGGGGGTACTCCGTTGATCCTGATCGCCATCAGCATCAGATGAATCACCATTATGGTGACTGATCTGATCCTCTCGGTCGTCGGACCGGTCGTCATGTGCGATAGGATCTATGTTCAACTTCATCTCACCTTGTGTACCCGCTGATCGGGGGTGGTTACACTCACTCAGGTGGACTCGGTGACGAAAACGATGATCTTGATCAGGTCGGAGGGGATGACCTTCTCGAGACGGGGGGTGTCCTCGGGTGGAAATTTTCACCGGAGAACGGGTTGGGGTCGATACTTAATCAGTATCTAGGCACTGATCGGGAAAGTTCGTCCGATCAGGCCAGCCAATGAGAGAGAGATAATAAGAAACCAAGAAAACGCGATCAAACCACGATCTTCCACAGTAATCCACAAACGTTATCTCCACAAAACCTTTTCCAATATTAATGACGTGTTCCAAACACGTGTGCGTTGAGGGTGAGGTTCGATCACCTAAACAAACCCGTCGGGGGTCTTCCGGTAAGCCAAAATGCGTCTAAGCGCGTCTTAACCGGGAATTAAGTTGAGCAAGAGGGGACTAGTTAACCCTGTGCTCCCAATGACCGCAACACGTGGCGGAGCGACTCTTTGCTTAGGGGGAAAATCAAAACCTGTTATTATATATGCAATGTCCTATACCTAGTGTACCATACACCAACTCATGCCTGATTTATACTTCGACCCTGTTCACTTCGTCGCACGGTTGCATAGCATCACCTTACCCATCCTGGCTGCACCTTCAAACTGATCTGTACCACTTCTGCCCTGATCATGGCCGGACTTCTATAACGATCTTCAACCATCGATAAACAACTTGGTAAACACTTGAGATCTGCCCTTCGGACACTTGTTCACTTCATATCCAGCCCGACTTAACTGAAAACTTCACCTGCCTTTGCGTCTGGATGCCGGTTTGAGGCTGATCAGCCCCGATCATGATCGGCATAGCGATCAGCCGAGTGATCGGGCAGTGATCAGGACGATCAGCCCTAGATCACTTCGGAAACTCTCTGGGTCACCATCACAACAACTTTGTTCGCCCGCTCAGCCATACTCCTGACCTCCATCCCCTGTCGGGGTAACCATATCACACCGATTTCCGCCGATCGGGCCTGATCGGGCCTTCTCACATCATCCCTGGACAGATCCATCGGTCATCATCACTCGCCTTGACTTGACATTACTCGCACGACTCGCCATTCCACATGCCCCATTTCATTCCACATCTGATTTTCGTATTTTGGGGCATAATCGGTTGGCTTGGCCGATCGGGCCGGAACTTCGTATCAAATTCACCTTCAACATCTGCACTGTTCATTGTTCGGCCCGATAACTATCTCTGACGTGCCACGTCACCGTT
Source organism: Sclerospora graminicola (assembly GCA_001887855.2). Classification (NCBI taxonomy): domain Eukaryota; phylum Oomycota; class Peronosporomycetes; order Peronosporales; family Peronosporaceae; genus Sclerospora; species Sclerospora graminicola. Next base: position 12,228 of record MIQA02020526.1, read on the forward strand.
GCTGCGGTATCTTAACTCGTCTTTGCCGATCTTGTCGTACATCCACGTGAACTTTACTTACTAAACATTATCCCGATCGCGATCGTGATCTCGCTGTTCCGTTAGTAACTGGGACCGGGCGTAGTAACTGTGCTTGGCTCATTCCTTCATATCACGAGCACCCGTTGTCCACTACCTTTTCGTCGTATGCTCGATCAGCCTTTCCCACCCATCAACTGTCTCACGTTGATGGGTGTTCCATCGTCACCAATCAACGGCCATGTGTGGTCCACCTCATTCTCAACATTTTCCCAGATCGCTTTACCACATTTCTGGCCAAGCATCTGATTAAACGATCGGAAAACTTCAGCCATAAAACCCGGTTCCCGGTCGTGCCTGATCACTTCACGTGCCCCGAACCGCCTAAAGACACATTCCTCATAACTGCAGGCAACGTTTGGGCTGTTCGAGTATATCCAGCTTTCGCGATCACCAGTTCGGTAAACAAATCAGTCCAGATAAGCAGTTCTGAATTGCCTTTGAACGATTTCGGCAACGAAGGAATATGATCCATTGCTATCACTTGAAAGAGGTAGGTCGCCTGGATATTCCCGGGCGATCTACCTCGAATACTTGGCATACTCTTTCCGGTTTTGCAATTTGTACACGTCCTTGGACACTTCGATATAAACCTCTCCAGTGAAAATGCTTGCGAATTGTGTGGTATGTCCGGCCAACACCATGATGACCACCCTCTAAACGGAAATGATAATGGTGTAAAATATCGGCTTGCAGAGTCCTCGGAATCAGAGATGGCATCTTCCAGCTCTGCGAGCCATCTTCGAAGGGGTTCACCCCCTTCTCTAGTAAAGGGCGGTATCCGCGCCTTTACTTCTTCAACGCTCGCCGTCCGATCGGTCGAGATTTGCGGCACCTTAATCAGCTTGAGAATAATAGAAAAGCAAATCATTGTGATCATAGTCACCATATGCTTTCAGATTCTTTCGATCTTGGTACTGAGCGTCTGGAGTTTCATCTCTTTTTATCGCTCCGAATGACACGACTCGACCATGAGCAGATACAGCATCATATTTCTTTCATTTGCGTTTTGAGATCGTTTTCATCCATTTCATAATTGGAAGCGATTTTTACACAATTCCTCGCTTCATTTTGGCTCAGTTTCTCCAGGTCACCATTCAAAAAGGCTTTCAAATCAACAATCCATTTTTCTTCTTCTTGCGCCTTGAGAATACTTTCAATCGACAGCTTTTGCACTGTTTCTTCCGTCAACCTTTTCCGAGAAACAGGCCTGCTAGGTGTCGATCTGGTTCGAGACCTCGTCATGATCGATATTTGCGCTGATTTTCCTTTATCTTCCGATTTAATTAAACTCGGGTAACCTATTAATTTTGATCAATTCCTCCAGCACTGCATTATCGGTAATCACTGATCCAATCTGATCACGCATTACCATTGTGGCCAGGTGGTCCGCACTCCTGTTTTAGTCGCGTTTCACGTGTAAGAGGTCATGATTCGGCCATCCTCGTAGGGTTTTCACAACGCGATCATTTAACAACTTCATGCGCGGAGCTTTGCAGTCGATTTCCCCAGTGATCTGCCGGAACACCAAATTTGAATCTCCACATATAATTACCCCCCCCCACTCTATTATTTTTGAAGGAGATCAAAACCCGGCAGCAAACCACGGTATTCGGTTGACTGTGATACCCGGAGTATAATCTGAACCAGCAGATATGATAGTCCATTCCGGTAATTTCCACAACAACGCACTAAACGCCCCAACGCCTTTCTTTACGCTCGCTGATCCGTCGAAGCTTATGATGATCATGTCTTCATCCAAGCCGAAAACCGGTGGGGGTATTAGGATCGATTCTCGCGGTTGTTCCGAGGAGCAACCTCGATCAGGGCTTCGTCGACTTCTGACCGGGGAATGATACTGGCTGCTAAGGTCCCGAAAATTTCCTCTTCACCCTTGGTGATTTGATGATTTCCAAGTTCCACTGAGATAATAGCGCTGCCCATCACCCCAGTCTTCCGTCAATTCCGTTCGGAGACAATAACCAAGCTAGGGTGGACCGTCTAGATAGTACTTTGATCGGTATGGTCACCAGCTTAGAATAACAGACATCCAATATGCGTAATAGTGCCAGCACTTCCTTATCCACCATGCCATAGTTGACCTCATTCGGTTTCAACGTCCGGGTTGTAAACGTCACTGGACGATACACTCCATCGTGACCTTGGACCAGTGAAGCTGATATTGCCCACTTACTTGCGTATAAAATCACCACAGGAATCGTTTCCGGATCGAAATGTTTCAATATCGGGGTCGAAATCATCTTCGCCTTCAACATACTGAAAGCTACCATGGCTCGTTCCATATGAACTTCCGATCCAGACACGGTTCGGTCGATCAGCGAGCCGGTTTTGAGATCCGATTCGTTGATTTCGGTTTCGTGACTGGTCTCGTTCGGTGATTTTCCCAACTGATCACGCTCTCGTAGCCCGTGATAATCCACTTCTTTCAACTCGTAAAATATAGCAGCGTATATCGAAAAATCTTCGATAAACCGGCTATAGTGATTCAGGGATCCGAGAAAAGACTGCATAGCCTTTACGGACTAGGGAAAAGGAAGAATACTGAGTGCACCCAAGTCCTTCGGATTTGCTTCCAAACCCTGAATCGACACATTATGACCAAGATAAGCGACCTTGGGCTGCCCACAGAAGCTCTTGGCCACGCTGATCGATAAATTCCAGCGCTCGCAAGTGTCGAGTAGTTGTTCGACCTTGTCACATAGAATACCCATGACGCTGCCGTAACCAAGATATCGTCTATACATGCTCGCCTCCCCAGGACTGATTGTCTCTGATCCTGGTCTGGTTCACCTTTCGTGAACACGTCGTGCACTTCGATGATTATTCGATCGGCACTGATCTGAAAGTATCCAAAGAGAGCATTGCCAATCAATCTCTGATAGATCCGCGGAGCGTTTTTCAGACCGAACGACATCCGATTCAATTCGAAAAGGCCGAAAGGTGTAACAAAGTCTGATATCTCTCGAGCACGATCAGTCATCGAAACCACCCAGAAACCACTAGCCATGTCTAGTGAACAAAACCACAAAACATTATCTAAATCCTCAAGTAAATTATTTATCAACGGCATCGGCATCAACTTCGTGAGGCGATTAACCATACTATAGTCGATACAAAGTCGAATGTCTACCCCATTCTTTTTATCACAATCAAAATCGGTGATGCCCACTGTGATGTTGAAGGTCGGATAATTTTCGTACTTAACAGGCCCTTGATCAAATCGGATAGCTTTTCCCGGTATTGTGGCGCTTCTTTGCGATAGCGTTGAGCGATCGGTCTCGCACTTCCCACGTCAATATCACAAACAGCTCCGTAAGCAGCTGGGGGTAGGGCATTACCCTTGCCAATCAATAAATGACGCCTTTTCCAGATGATCTTCTTTAGTTGAATGATCTGCTCGGGAGTGTTTACTGCGGGATGACCGACTTGTAGATCTTCCAGGATGACTTCCGGTATATTGGATGATACTTCTGGCAAAACCGCCAACTGTTTCTCGATATCTTGAATGTATTGATCACCACCTTCATGTATACACACTTGTTCATCCACCGGATCTATTCCGGTTCGGTGTCAGACCGGACCACCCCTTGCGAATCATCTGAGTGGTGATCTACTTCGGGTTCACTTCGTCCTTAGCCACTTCGACAGGTTCATGTTCCAATTTCTCCCCAAAGTCCCGGTTCTCACGTATTCCCTTGGCGCCAGAGTCGTCTTTAATCCTGTCATCATCATTTTCATCCTCCAGGTCCGTGGCCTTTGGTGATCCGGGTCTAAAGACGCTCAAAATCTGTGGACCATTTTTGACCCGACTTTCACCTGTCGCTTTTACCGACGATCCTCTGGTCAATAACTTGGTCGGAGTTGTATATTCCGGCTTTTCAACCGAAGGTGAGGTGTCTTCGTCTACCAAATCTTCTTCACTGATCAGGTCCGTGGTTGCTCGATACGCCAGATTTTGCCATTCGATATATCTTCGTGATCCCACTGAAACATACCCTATCTGTCGAGGTACTTTCCCTTCAGGTAACCACATCGCTAGGATTATATCTTCAAAAAAAATAATTAATGATCAGATATGTTAGTAATCCTGATGTAGCTTGATCTACCAATCCCTTTTATGAAAGTCGGTACCCATCGTTCACCACGGGTTAACCACAATTTCTGCTGCCGATCAGTCAACCGGATCATCACATCAACCGATCGGGATACCTCAATGTTTTCATACTGACCCATTTTGAGCATCTGCATATGGGTACCATATAAAGGACGTCGGCCTGATAACGGTATATGCACCTAATTCGGAAGAGTCAGGGTTTCATGAGACAGACCAAGCCGTATACCGGCTGGTACCATGAAATCCATTCCCAGTATCGTGTTTTCCTGACCGGCTAACCGGCCAGCCCAAGCATTGAAATAATAGACCAGGGAACCGGCCAAGGTGATTTTGGCACGTGGCCGTCCTTCGGTCATGTATGAACTTTCGCCGATCCCAACACATTCTTGCCTCTGGGTACTGTCTATACGACATCCCACCTTACGAACAAACGCGGAGTCGATAATCGAGACTTCTGCTCCAGAGTCAAACTAAATAGTAGCTTTATCGTTATTAATCTTCCCAATAGCTTTTGCTTGTTTAAACCACTTGTCGGGAGAGTGATACTTCAAGTATCCTCGGGATTCACCGGGCAGTAGGTCCAACTCCATGATCACGTCCGAACGGGAATATTCGTCAGATCTGAGACTGTGAATCGGACATCGATCGGCAAAATTTGAAATAGAACATGTATTGTCAGTTATTCTCCTTTTCCTCAAACTTATTCCTGCTACCGGCGTATGCACAAATGCTGAACGTAGATCGCTCGGCTCGAACCAGATTCCAACCTGGCGAACGATCTAGTTTAATATTTTCTCGACATCCGGTGGGAGCATGCCGACATGTTTAGTCGGCACGTACCACTTGCGCATCTGATTGAAAAACTCTTCAATCGGACAGGCACCGGCGTCATGAATCTTCCCACAGGTCTTACACACGAAAAAACAATGATCAAAGTGGTGACCCTTACGATCACATTTTCCGCATGTGATTCTCTTCCAACAATCACGATCTCCATGCTTAGTCGACCCACAGTGTACGCATTTCATGTGACGTCGGTCCTGATCAGGCTGGGATCCGCCGGATTTTCGTCCATCAACGCCATTAATCGATGATCTCGGGCGGAATACCGGTTCCATCGTGAAGATATGGTGATGTTGCTCTTCATAAGAGCCTAACTTGACCGGCCACTTTCTTCTCCCGAACTGGAACTGTCCGATTCCTTCGCAATCATTCGGATCGCTCTTGTCGGCCGAGCCGCTGGTGTCTTGACCTGGCCCGGGTGTGGTTTCGATCGGTATCGGTTTGATTCCACCTCGACCTTGGGCTCTCGACTTTTAGCTCGCTCTAACGTCCTCAGGGTCAGTTCTAATTCTTCCGCGCTACTTATACGAAGTAGAGTTAGCTGATCGGTCAAATCGTGGTTGTCCAAAGTACCAATAAAGTGTTTAACATGTTCGCGAGTCATATTCGCGTGCCGGGGATCCTTGATCGGCATTTTGGCTCACAGGTCGGCAACATTCAACCGGTGTAAGTATTCAATCTGTGTTTCATCAGATCTTATCTTCATATGGTAATACTGTCTCGCGACAGATACCCCTGAGTTGCAATATTGCTCCTCAAATTCTTCACACAGTTGAGGCCACTTTAAACGTTTTTCTCGGCTTAACTGCTTCAGCCAGTTCTTTGCCAGGCCCTTCATCAGATCAGCGAAAATCAAACATCTTTCATCTTCTGGTGGTTTTTTTATCAAAAAGTATGATTTCGTCCGACTCAGCCAGGCTCTCGCCTGATCATCATCCACATCTTTGCCGGTAAAATCTTTTAATTCGGAGAGCGCCGACATCCAGACTCGAGTGATTGTACCAGAATCACTATCAAATGCTTGCGCCGAAGCCATATTTGCCTTACGAGGCATCTCCATATCCAAATCGTCCGGATCAAAGTGTTGACTGATCTCTCCTTCTGATTCCATATCCGCGTCACTACGTGGGGGTGATTTATGGAATCGGTCCTGATGACTGGTTTGGCATATCTATCGGACAATTCTGGCTGATCGAACTGATTTCATATCCATATCTATAGGTTTTTTAACCGGTTTAGCCGTCGATTGATTCATGTTCGGTCTCGATTGCCATAGTCGCCCTTGTCCAGGTGTATACTGAGGTAACCCATGCTGTTCTCCCACGAAACGGTTCATCATAGTCGTAAACATGGTTCTCATTTGTTCCGGAATCTCCGGTATGCCGGTAGGGTTATTGTTGGGAGCTGGGTTGTTTTGTGCAATTTCTTGAGCATCTTCAAAACTATCTTCTGACCCGACTCGGCCCGGCTCAGGCTTTCTTTTCCTGTTCAGCGGCTCGGTCTTGGAGTCGGTCTGTTTGACTCTCTTCGGGTCCAATGTCATACGCGTCACTCCAACCGAGGAGTCAGTAGAATCCGCTCCGGACCGTGATGATGATTGATATATCGATTCGATATCCATAAGATATCCAACCAAGTGTGATCGGTGTGAAGGATCAGCCGGCGGCGACTGGACCACGGGGTTCGCCACGAGTAACGAGGCAAGGTGGTCGTACTGTGGTGTAGTCGCTCTCAGAAAATCTTCCTGAGACGCGAACACCCACGGGGGTCCCAGACGACTGACTATCGGAGGGGGTACTCCGTCCATCCGAGTCATGATCCGATCCGGCATTCGGCCGGCGGGATCGGTCACTTCCATCCGCTTGATCGTGACTACTCGGATGTTGCATGTTGAAAGCTCACCTTGTGTACCCGTCAGTACTGGGGGGTTTGCTCTCCTGGTGGACCCTAGGGCGAAAAGTGTAAATCCGTCCAATAGGGAGATGAGGGTTAGGACTAGGGGTAGCTCCTGGGCGGAAATCGTCACCGGGGAGCTCGTCGGGCAATACACTTGAACTTTGTATAGTGCCGGCTGGACCGAGAATAATCAATCGGCCAGCTAAACCAATAATATACTTGAACTTTGTATAGTGCCGGCTGGACCGAGAATAATCTATCGGCCAGCTAAACCAATAACAATGAAGGGTGAATCCAAATGTGTATGTAAAGCAGATATAACTCCACACTCTTCCACAGAAGGCCAAAATGTCACCACTTCCCAATACTTAATACCGTGTTCAAAACACGGGCGACTTGAGGTGAGTATACGAAGACGCCGCGACTCCCGGTCAGGGGACTTCCGGTTGGTTAACTTAACCTTCCCCGGGCAAACCAATAGCAGCAAGAGGGGACCTTGTTAGCCCTCCGCTGTGAACCAATAAAAGCGACTTGTGTCTAAGAAAGCGAAACGTATACTGATTTATCCTATATCCAATACTCCCTTTTGTGTAACCTACCCCAAATAACCCGGCTGACCAGTCGTGTGCCTTACCCGAAGTAGCCCGGTTAACTCCGACTTTTTGTCTACCCGCCTGGCTGGTACACCGAACCCAGCTGGTACCAGTCCGGATGGTACATTGTACCCGGCCGGCTCGGCCAGATGGCCACCCATCCGAGCCCCTTGGCCGCTGGCGCTAGCAATTCCTTGGCAGCTTCTCATCCGATCCGGGTGCCTCCTGTATCCACTAGAACACTCATCTTCCTTCAGGCTCCTTTCACTCATACCTTCCAAACAATCCGCCGCCAATCCGCCCCTTGGTCCGCGGTCGTCCCATCCGCTTAGCCTGCTAGCTCGACTGTTCATGTCTTCTATCACGTTCGTCCGGCCTGATCCCAGGCCTGGCGCCGTCCGGCCGCTCGTAGGTGCGTAAGGCGGCTCCCAGATCGCGTCCTCTATTGACCAGTCCGGGCATCCAGCTAAGGGCGACATTTCAGCCAATCCGGTGAGGGCATCCATCATCATTAGTCCGTTAATTTCTGGAACACTTCACCACAGCCGCCCCTGAGCCTTGTCGCAGCCGCACAACGGTTGAGGCACGCGCTCACCACATCTCTCACACTTTGACTTCCACCGCCCCTATGTCCGACCGTGACAGCGCCCCCATCGATCCCCTGCCGGGCCACTTCCCGGCCAATACGCAGCCATCGGCCGTAGGCCCAGATGCCCATCCGGCCGGCTTAGAGCGTCGTCCAGGGCAGCCCGACGTGGCTGCCCTGCAAGCTCAAATTGCTGCTCTAACCACTCAAGTGGCTAGCCTAGAGCAGGCTAACACCGAGTTGGCTGTGACCGCACGGTTGGCTAGTCAACAAGCGGATGAAGCCCGGGTCCGGGAGGTACTGGCCACCTTCCAATCCCGAGACCGCATCAGCCGACTGGAAAGTGAGAAGACCGACCTTCTCCAAGCGAGAGATCACTTCCAACAGCAGTCGGACTCACAGCGCATCTTGAACCAGAAGGCCATAGCCGCCTTGAAAATCCAGAGTAAGTACCTTTTCGCCTATTCAGGGTCGTCTCCCCACTCGCTCACTCTGTGTGTGTTCTCAGAACAAAACGTCACGAGTCTCCGCGTCTTGATGGTCGAGTCTTTTCAGACCGCGCGCGAGTTGGCGGCGCGCTACGATAGCTACATCAAACTCTCTCAACGATTGGAGAGTTCGCAACTAGAGCTGGGCAATTTGGAGTTTCGCCGGATCCGGCTCGCCAAGAAGCTAACGAAATATCAGAAGGCGCTGTACCAGTCGGCCTCCGCATCGCCTGAGCTCCAGCGCCGAATTCGGGAGCTTGAGGCCGCGTACACTGAGACCCAATCGGGTGTGGGTGAAGCCCGGGAGGCGTTTTCCCAGCTTGCGGAGGAGCGCGCGGACTGCCTGTCCTCTCTAAAGGAAGATCGAGCTCGGCTAGCCGCGTCGGGCGCCCGGGTGGGCCGTCTAATGAAGGGCCCTGCCCCCATCCGGGAGGCTATTAGGCACCTCCTCGACTTAGCTTGTCCGCGGGATCCTGATCCGGCCGCTTCCGCTACGCCACTTCTCCCGTCAGCCGCTGGTTCTACCACGGGCGTCCGGACATCCAGCGCGGAGGCGTCCGCCCCAGGATCGGTGACCGGTAGCACGGTAAAGGCTTCTCGTCTACGGATTTGGGATACTTCTCAAGACCATAACCCGCCACCAGTGCCAGCCGGCGAGCCGGCGGCTTCTCTATCGTCCACTGAAGATTCCCCTGCCCATAAGAAAAAGCGTCGGGCCAGCCGGGTTGCGTCGCTCCGCGGCCCTGTGGCAGCCAAACGGCCTAAACGGTCCGCCGCGCCGGCGAGCGCGGCTCTAGGTCATGGAGACAACGGGCCGGGTCCCAACCCCACTTCGATCTCAGCCCCGCCGGCTTCTGGGAAGTTCCCCCATCGTCCTCGCGTTACAAGATCTTCGTCTAAAGCTTCGTCTGCCCCGGCTCTCCTTAGAGTCTCCCCCCATGATCCTCAAGGCCCGTCTACCACCTCTCCCGATGGAGAGGGAGCGCCCGACCTACCGGAAATGGACTGTGATGGGGTCACCGCTGAGGGCTACGAGGAGTTACCTTCCCCGGACCCCTTCGTGTCCGACGAGAACGAATCCAAGGAGTCCTCAGAGGAGTCTCCCCCGTTGTGGATTCCCCGCCGGAAGGTTATGACGGCCCCCGAACTGGCCGCGGCTCTTCCTTGGTCAAAGGCGCAGTTGGAAGGCTTGCGTATCCAAGACCTCACTGGTGCCCTTGTCACCCGGGCATTGACTCGCCCGCCGTTGTGGATATTCCCGCCGGCCCCCGCTATACCCAAGGACACGGACTGGGATGCCAAGCTAGTGGCGATCGAACCGCTGGTCGCGATCTTATCCCAGAAACCCTGGGCCATACTAGCGACAAAGATGCCAGACATAGGTCTACCCCATGTCAGCTGGTTCGCGGATTTTCGGGAAGTCTGTAAGGGGTACCTCTCTCGGCATGGGCAAGCCATCTGGGAGTCTACCCATCATCTCTTCATTCCCGTTGCCGCCGGGCGTGAGTCCCCCGAGCTAGCCAAATACCGAGTCGACCGCAAGAATCGTCGAAACCGCGCGACCGAGGGCTGGACAAAGCTATGCAACTTCGTTGTTGACGGAATCCAGCGCGGCCACTGCGACTTGGACATTTTTCTCCACCCTATCATGCTACATCTGGCCAACCGCCGGGTGGAGAAAAGCGGAAATTCGGCCGAAAGCGGGACTTGGTATCCAGGATTGGGTCGGCGTCAGGCTACCACTCTCCAAGCTTCGCTCGATGAGCTCGACCAACAGGATCCGTGGCGCAACCAGTACCGACAGGACCCCAATCGCCACCCTGGCCTCCGCGTGCCCCGACTCCGGAACAAGTTCTGCTGAGCTTCGCCAGGGGGATTCATGCGGCTAGCCTTGCATATTCCTATCTTCTTCATTCATTAATGGCTATTAGCCTCGATAATACATTTTCCTTTCCATTTTCCACGTAGTAACCACTTGTTCATCTTTCTCATCCGACATCTCCCATCCGGCACCATACTGATTCGAAGATTACTCCAACATCCGGTCCATCCGGCACCATACTGATTCGAATATTACTCCAACATCCGATCCATCCGGCACCATACTACCTGAAGATTACTCCAACACCCGATCGGCCCACTTCTGACCAGACTAGTTTCCATCCGCCGATTGCTCGACTGACTGGTGTCAGTTGATCCGGCCGTGCCTGCTGCCCGGAAGCCGGACGGACTAATTCTCCGCCCCACATTCTTCATGGGTCTGCATGACCCCGAAGGGGCTTAAGCTCGCCCGCCGGCGATCGAATTCTCTCATTAAAGCTCCATAATTTAAATCCAGTTCGTCCACCCACGACCGCTCCTCGCAATTTTTCCACTGCACGAGGAACTCTCTGTGGATCCGTCCAAACCGAGTTTCCGTCCATTCCGAACGTCCAAAATTTCTTCTACCTCGTACTCATCCGGGTCTAAAGGCTTGTCCCAGCTATCAGTAAAGCTTCATCGAAATCCAGCCGGTCGCTCTCCACCGTAAGGCGTGTATTCGGGCGGTCCGGGAAATGCTTAACCAACTTCAACTTGGAAACATGCACTATCGGGAAAACGCTATATTCCGTGCCAGCCGTGACCAGCTTAACTGCATGATCCCCGACCAGTTCTGCTACTCGGAAGGGGCCATGCCACATATGCGCCAACTTCCGTGCATAGCCCTCCTTGACCCGATCCAGATACAGCCATACCCGGGAGCCGGGCTCTATGCCGTGTTCCCTGGCTCGGTCGTTGTTTTGATCGGCGCGGTCCTTGATTGCTTGTCGGAGGCGTTCGTTTACTTGTTCCCTCGCCAGTGAATAGTGGCGTTGCACTCCCATCCTCCAGCGGCGGGCGTCTCTGTCCCGGCTTCTGGTGCACCCTATTGGTATGGCGGCTTCCAAAGTGGATCGGGGATCCCATCCGTAAGCCAAATAGAAAGGGGTGTCGCCCCTTACCCGATCGTACGACGAATTGAGAGCGAAAACCAGTCTCTCCGCATATTCGTCCCAGTCGCACTGATCCGCCTCCACCACATACATCTTGAGGGCTCTGGTCAGAGTCTGAACCATCCTTTCGGCCTTTCCGTTCGCCTGCGGGCGGTAAGCCATAGTTGCGCTCTGTTTCTGTCCTAAGATCTTGTTGAAGGCTCGGAATACGTCCGCCATAAATCCGGGCTCCCTATCGTGCCGGATGACCTCGCTCGCCCCGAACCGCCTGAACACACATTCCTCGTAGCTTTGCGCAACCTGTTGGGCGGTACGGGTGGAACTGGCCTTTGCTATGACCAGCCCGGTAAACAAATCCGTCCAGATCAGCAGCTCTGTATACCCATTTCGAGACTTGGGTAAGGACGGGATATGATCCATCGCAATGACTTGAAAAGGGTAGGTAGCTTGTATATTCCCCGGCGACCGCCCTCTGATGGTCGGCCGGCCCTTCCCTGTTTCACAGTCCGGGCAACTTCCCACATAGGCTTGTACGCTACGGTAAAGCCCCCGCCAGTGGAAATGTGCCTTAATCTTGTGATATGTCCGGCCGATGCCCTGATGTCCTCCTTCTAAGCTCACGTGATAATGATGGAGGATATCCGGCTGTAGGGTAGTGGGTACGACTAGCCGAGCGGATCTATCTCTCTCGATCTCCGGCTGGTCAGCGTCCCGGTAGAAAAACAGTAGCCCGTTTTCATCTTCTTCGTAATCCGGGGCCAGCTTGAAGCATTCTTTAGCTTGTTCGGCTGTCAGTTTATCCACGTCCCCGTTAAGGTATGCCTTGAGATCCACTATCCACTCTTCCTCGTCCTGCGCTTGGAGAATCCGCTCTGCTCGTAACTGTTGAACTATCCCTTCGTTCATTGCTTCTGGGGATAGTGAGCCAGCGGCTGAAGAACGGCGCTTGTGCGATCGGGTGACGGCGCTCACCTGGATTACCTCCTCCGTGTTGGCCGGATGGATAATCTCGGGCAGCCGGTTGATCTCCGTCAAATCTGATAACAGAGCTGGATCGGAAACCGTTACCCCCACGTTGTCGCGCATGGCCAGCATAGCCAAGTGATCTGCGCTCTTATTCCAGTCCCGTTTGACATGTATCAGCTCGTGTTCCGGCCATCTCCGCAAGGCGGACATAACCCGATCATTCAACAATCTCAGCCGGGGCGCCTTGCAATCTATCTCTCCTGTGATTTGCCGGATCACCAGGTTGGAATCACCACATATGATGATCCGCCCCTGTGTCCGGCCAGCCAACAGATCTAGGCAAAGTAACAGCCCTCTGTACTCCGCTTCGTTCACCGTTATGCCAGGCGTGAAATCTGAGGCGGCCGCGACCACTTCCATTCGGGCAACTTCCACACAATAGCGCTATAGGCCCCGACCCCCTTCTTTACACTCGCCGACCGTCAAAACTCAAAATTAATTCCTCCGTGGGTCCCACTGTTGGCGGCGGTAATACGATGGTTTGTCGAGGCTGCTTCCGAGGCGCGATCGCTATCAGTGCTTCCTCCACTTCTGCCCTTGGGGTAATGCTGGCAGCCAGCGTGCCCAGTATTTCCTCTTCTCCCTTAGTACACTTAATCACTTCGAGGGACCACTGAGACAGCAGAGCCGCCCATCTACCCAGCCGACCGTCAATTCCATTCGCCGTCAGGAGCCACGATAGGGTCGACTGTCTAGATAGTACCTTAATAGGCCGAGACACCAACATAGTATAACACACATCCAAGATCCGCAATAAAGCCAAAACTTCTTTATCCACCAATCCGTAATTAACTTCATTAGCCTTCAGGGTCCGGCTGGTGAATGTCACAGGACAGTACACTCCGTCATGATCTTGAACGAGGGCGGCCGAGATGGCCCATTTGTTAGCGTAGATGATGACCACTGGAATCTTATTCACATCGAAATGTTTCAGGACCGGTGTAGTCGCCATCTTCGCCTTTAACATACCAAAGGCCACCATCGCTCGAGTCATGTGGTCGTCCGGGTCGGCCGCGCAGGGATCCGGCGGCCGGCCGCCTGTCGGGGCAAAAAAGGGCGCCTTCTCATTGGCCGAAATAGCTGACAAGGGCGGCATCCCATTGGCTGATATTGCCGGCCCGGCTCGCGTCTCCGCTTGCCTATCCTGCTCTCTCAGCTTATGGTAATCCACCTCCCGTAATTCATACAAAACCGCCGCATAGACTGCAAAATCCTCGATGAACCGACTGTAATAATTCAGGCTGCCCAAAAAGGATTGCATAGCCTTTAGGGATCGCGGGAAAGGCAGATTACTCAAGGACTCCAAATCCTTCGGATTAGCTTCCAATCCGGCAATCGAAACTTGATGGCCCAAATAGGTCACCTTAGTCTTTCCCCAGAAACTCTTAACCACACTAATCGAAAGATTCCACTTTTCACACGTAACCATCAACTTTTCCACTTTGTCACACAGTAAATCCCAGGTAGTTGCCGTAACGAAAATGTCATCAATGTAAGACCGCCGCCCCAAAACTGAAGGTTTTGGGTCGGGGTCCGGGTCACCTTCGGTGAACACATCTCCGACCAGAGCCGGATCTTGATCCGCCTTGATCTTGAAGTGTCCATACAGCGCGTTATCTATCAGCCGCTGACCGACCTCGTTTGGTGCAGTGGTTAAGGCCCTGCCCTCGGGACCGGGAGATTGCGGGTTCGAGTCCCACCGTGGACGAAAATCCAAAGTCGGATAGAGTCGGGGTCCAAAAGTGTAATGAAATGAGGCCCTTACAGCACCGCGCTTGACATGGCTTACACCACCCTGTATAGGGTCAGGTTCTCTAAATATCATCTCTATCAGCCGCTGATAAGTCTGCAGGGTATTCTTCAGACCGAACGGCATCCGGTTCCACTCGAACAACCTGAAGGGCGTCACGAACGCAGAGATCTCCCGTGCACGATCGGTCATAGAGACCACCCAGAATCCACTGGCCATGTCCAATGAGCAATACCACAAAACTTTATCCAAGTCCTCCAGCAAGTCGTTTATCAACGGCATCGGGTAAACCATCAGCTTAGTCAGCCGGTTCACCAGCCGGTAGTCAATACACAGCCTTATATCCACCCCATTCTTCTTGATAATGCTTTCAATGGGCGAAGCCCATGGCGAGGTGGACGGCTGAAGTATCTTGGTGGCCAGCAATCCCTTGATAAGCTCCGACAGATTTTCCCGATACTGGGGGGGGTGACTCTCCGGCATCTTTGTGCAACCGGCTTGGCGTTTCCCACATCAATGTCGCATACCACCCCATGGGCGGCCGGAGGCAGTGCGTTTCCTGGTCCGATCAGCAGATGCTTCCGTTTCCATATGATATCCTTCAGCCTGCTGATCTCTTCCGGGGTGTTCACATCCGGGTCTCCCACTTGCAGATCGTCAATAGTAACCGCCGGGGGGCAGGGGGTTACCTCAGGTAGCACCGCCATCTGATCCTCCATGCCTTCAACATATAGCTCGCCCCCTTCATGAATGCAGACTTGGTCAGCTTCGACTACTTCGGGATCTTGATCGGCCGGCGTCGATCCGCCTTTGGCTATCTCCGAATTTCGATCGGCCGGCTGGGTCGATCCGCCTTCGGCTATTTCCGAATTTCGATCGGCCGGCTGGGTCGATCCGCCTTCGGCTATTTCCGAATTCTGCTCGGCCGGCTGAGCCGATCCGCCTTCACTTCGGTCGTCAAACCATCGGCCATCGGGGTTGACCGCATATGCCACTCTGCTTGGTCCTTTCTCCCGCCCCTGTCGTTCGTCCGTCTTCCTCTGGGGGGGCATAACCAGTTCCGCGATCGGGGCGTAGCCTCGGCCAATACGTTCAGCCGGATCCGGCGACGGCCGGCTCCGCGTCAATATTTTAGAAGGGGTCCGGTACTCGGGTTTATCCACCATCGGAGTCTGGTCCTCTTCTAATTCTTCCTCTTCGCTGACCAGATCGCTGGTTGCCTGAAAATCCAGGTTTTGCCACTCGATATAGCGTCTTGAACCTATAGTGACATAGCCCGGTCGGCGGGGCACCTTGTCCTCGGCCAGCCACATTCCAATAATCACGTCTTCATGCAAGGTGAGGGGCCTTTCAGAGATGTTGGTCACGCTTATAGAGTTGAGATGACCACCCCCTTTAACAAACGAGGGTACCCAGCACTCGCCCCTTGTCAGCCATAACTTACTCCGCCGGTCGTGTGGTCGTAACATTACTTCCACCGCTTTTCCAACTGGCACCGTTACAAACTGACCTAACTTGAGGAACTGGACGTGGGCACCATATAAGGGCCGCCGGCCGGCCAGCTGGATCTGTACCTCATCCGGCAACGTCAATGTTCCATGCGATAAATCCAGTCGTATGCCGGCCGGGACCATAAAGTCCATACCCAAAATTGCATCCTGCCCAGCCAGCTTGCCTACCCAGGCGGTAAAGTAATACACCAAAGACCCAGCCAACGTAATCTTAACTCTTGTCCTTCCCTGGGTCATGTATGAACTTTCTCCAATGCCGATACACTCCTGCCGCTTCGTCTCGTCTATCTCACACCCCACCTTACGAGCAAAGGTGGTGTCCACGATAGACACTTCCGCGCCAGAGTCGAACAGCATGGTAGCCTTCTGGTTATTGATTTTGCCGTCCGCCTTGGCTTGCTTGAACCATTTATCCGGCGAATGATATTTCCAATAACCTCGCGACTCGCCGGGTAACAGGTTTAGTTCCATTCGCACTTCAGACCGGGAATACTCATCCGTCCGTATACTGCTCACCAGGAAGGGGTCAGCCGTGCTGCCAGGGGGCCGGATGACGTAATTGTCAAACTTACATGTATTGTTGGTTACGTTTTGCTTTGCTTCTTGATTATCCTCCTTGCCGGCATATGCATAGATACTAACACTAGACCGCTCGGCTCGAACCAGATTCCAATCTGGCGAGCGATCTAGTTTAACATCTTTTCCACTCCGGGCGGCAGCATTCCAGTATGCTTGGTCGGGACGTACCACTTCTTCATCTGGTTGTAGAATTCTTCAATTGGGCACAGTCCCGCCTCGTGCACCTCCCCGCAAGTCTTACACATAAACAGGCAGTGTTCCGCCGGATGTCCCTTCCTCTCGCACTTCTTGCACGTCAGCCGCTTCCAACAACTCCGATCGTCATGCTTGATGGACCCACAGTGGGTACATTTGAGCCTGGGGTGTCCTGGTCAGTTCGAGCCGGAAACCCTTCGGCTGACCGGGCCCGGCTGGCAGCCTGGACGGCTGACTGGCTTCTGCCGAGAAAAGGTACCGATACTGTTCCTCCTCAGACTCGCCCCCGGATCGCTGATACTCCTCTTCCGAGCTGGTCGCGTTTGACTCTCGGGCGACCATGCGGACGGCTCGGGCCGTCCTGGTAGATGGCGGCCGGCCTCCTTGATCCGCGTTAAATCGGGACTTGAAACGGCCGGCTCCAACTGCCGCCTTGGGGCCTCGCTTCTTCGCTCTTAGGTAGGTGCGCAACGTCAAATCCAGCTCCGTGGTGTTCTTCAATCGCAGTAACGCCAGCTGGTCTGCCAGCTCCCGATCGTCCAACGTGCTGATGAAATGCTCCACATGTTCACGAGCGGTCTCCGACCGGCTGGCATCTTCTTTAAATCCGCGTTTATGCCAGCGCCATTTAAGCGATGGAGATACTCCAGGGGGTCTCATCCGCCCGCTTCTTGGTGTGGAAATATTGACGCGCCGCCGAAGTTCCAGATCCACAGTATTGTTCCTCGAACGCACCGGCCAATCGCCTCCAGATTCCTCGGATTTCCCGGCTGAGCTGTTGGATCCAGTTTTTCGCTGGACCTTTCATCAAATCCCCGAGGATCAGGCATTTCTCATAGTCCGACGTCCGGTCTCTGCGAAATGCCGACTTCGTCATGCTCAGCCATACTGGGGCTTGGTCCTCGTCCGTGTCGCGTCCGGTGAAGTCTTTCAGCTCGGACGTGGCCGACATTCACACCCTCGTGATCGCTCCTGAATCCGCATCAAACGCTTGGGCCGAGGCCATATGGGCTCGGCGGGCCATCCCCAGATCC
>MIQA02020528.1:0-20242 GCA_001887855.2 Sclerospora graminicola
TCGTCACCGAGTCCACCTAAGTGAGCGTAATCAGCCCCGATCACGGGTACACAAGGTGAGATGAAGTTAAACATAGATCCTGACGAGCATGAAGACCGGCCAGATGACCGGGAGGATCAGATCAGTCACCACAATGGTGATTCATCTGATTCCGATGCTGATCAGGACCGACGGAGTACCCCCTCCGATAGTTGGTCGTCCGGGCCAGTGGGTATCCGGATTCCACCCACGACTTCGGTCATGGATTTGGAAATCGGCTCCACCACAATTACACGATCTCGGAACAGTACTCCTCCCACCGTAATTAGTCTGTGCCAGTCTAGTTTCGAACCTGAGTTTTTGAGCTGTGCTACCTTAAATAGTCTGTGCCAGACTATTAATGAACACAGACTAATTTAGGTATGTTCGGAAATAGTCTGTGCCAGACTAATTTATAAGTTGGTAATTCGTCTAGGTTAAACTAAGTGTCACACACACCCATAACGTGAGTACAGCGTACCGTAAAAAAAACACACGACTGATAGTATTAGAAGTATATTTTGGGACAAGTTTTAGTTTAAAAATTGATCTTAGGTGTTCTTCTATTCTATAGGCAAGAAGAAAAAAATTTAGAAAAACGAATTATTAGATGCTCCTTATTTGCTTGACAATAGGTCGATAGCTGACTGGTATCCAAGCAATCCAGCTAACCGAGGGTCACCAACATACATAAGCAGTCTGGATTTTCCATCTTGAGCATAAGACTTTGAAGCCGGATGAACTAGTCGTGTTCTACCTATAGTTAAAACAATTGCGTCCTGGCGATCTAAAATCTCAGAAATAAAGCGAATACGGACCTTTTTAAAAGTGATGATAGGCTGCCAAGTAATAATAACTTCTGTAACGCCGAGTAAGTTTTTGACCAGGCTAGTCACAGCTCTAAAGGCTGACTAAATCTATATTGGTACGATTTTATTACCAGAGTTATCAAACATTTATAAAAAACAAGTTGAAAAGTGTTCGAATTTTTTTTTCTTGACCTGTATCAATAAATATTAAGATATCTCTTCTTCAGCAAGAGCTTCTTCAAAACCATTGATATCAGCGGGATCGATTTGCAGGAAGCCCCCGCCCTCTGTGAAGCTGCTGACATCATTCTTTACGGTACGTTGTACCTACGTTATGGTACAGGGGGCCAACTGTGCCAGACTAATTAGGAAGTTTTGAGAAGAGCAAATCGCAAAACCAGCACTAGTCAAAGTATTACTTTTGAAAAGCAGCACCTGTCGCAAAACAAGCACCAACAAAAAGTCGAATAGTGTGGTCCACTACAATCAACAGTGAGATCGATACCGAAAAGTACCTATGTGTCTCCATTTCATGTCGACGAGACCGAGCAGCAGCGCAAAGAACGGATTCGACAACGAGCGCAGACACTGATGCAAGCGGCTGCTTTACCTCCAAGAATGGCCCTAGCAAGCGAACGAATGACTGGGAAACAGAAGGAAGAAACGAGGACCGCAGGACAAGAGGACGCGAAGAAGAAAAAGATGAAGATGAAGAAGGACGCGTTGTTTTTTTCATTGCACGAGCGGCAGAACGTGCTGCTCTTCAAGCTAGAAAAAAAGCGGAGGGTGCGTTTACGCGCTTAAGAAGCAGCTGCCGCTTGAGAGCGTGCGAAAAAGACGCTTGTCGCGGCATCGATAGCGACAACAAGCTCTCGCAGTGAACGAAACCGACGAAGACGGAAACGTTGTGACGAAAAAGACTGGTAGCTGACGCTGCCAAGGAGCGGAAGGCGCGGGAGCGTGAAGAAAAGGAAGCGGACGAGCGAAGACGACGACAAGAGCAAGCTGCTCGTCAAGTGCATGCGCAGGACGAGCGAGCCCAGAGTCTGCGACGTGAGAATTATGCTGGCGATTTGATCGATTTAAAGGACGCGAGTGTCATTTCGAAAGAGAAAGCGCAGAAACAGCGACAAGATTTTCAAGAGGCGATGGCTCGGAAAAAAGCAAAGTGGAACGGAGCAGCGGCCGCGCGGCCGAGTTTAATGGAACACTTTAGCATTGATTTAAAGCGAGAAGCACAGCGGCGAGCGGCGTATGAGACGGTGGTCAAGACTGTGGTGAAGTGCTCCAGAAGTTAACGGACTAATGATGATGGACGCCCACATCGGATTGGCTGAAATGTCACCCTAAGCCGGATGCCCAGACCGGCCAGTAATAAGATGCAATTTGGGACTGCCAGGCGCCCTCGTAGGCGGTCGGGCGGTGCCTGGCTGGAAATCAAGTCGGCGGACCTGACAAGGGGCGAGGATAGTCGGATAAGCGGGCTGAGCAGACGGAAGGACTATGGAGGTTTGACGGCCGAGGCGCGGATGGCGGACGGCCAAGATGGCGGACTGTTTGTAAGGATGGAGTGGAAGGGGCCCGAAAGAAGAGTATTGTTCTAGTGGAAGGAGTATGCACCGAGATCGTAGGAGAGACTGCCAAGGGATTGCTAGCGTCAGCGGCCGAGGGGCGCGGATGGGTGGCTATCCGGCCGAGCCGGCCGGGTATAATGTACCATTCGGACTGGTACCATATGGGTTACGTGTACCGGCCGGGTTGGTACCATTTGGGGTTGGTGTACCGGCCGTACCGGTACACAGAGTCGGAGTTAGCCGGGTTGCGTTGGGTAAGATACATGACTGGTCAGGCGTGTTATTTGAGGTAGGTTACACAAAGGGAGTATTGGACATAGGATAAATCAGTATACGTTTCGCTTTCTTAGACGCAAGTCGCTTTTATTGGTTCACGGCAGAGGGCTAACAAGGTCCCCTCTTGCTGTTATTGGTTTACCCGGGGAAGGTTAAGTTTAACCCACCGGAAGTCCCCTGACCGGGAGTCGCGGCGACTTCGTATACTCACCTCAAGTCGCCCGTGTTTTGAACACGGTATTAAGTATTGGGAAGTGGTGACATTTTGGCCTTCTGTGGAAGAGTGTGGAGTTGTATCTGCCTCATATACACATTGGGATTCGCCCTTCATTGTTATTGGTTTAGCTGGCCGATCGATTATTCTCGGTCCAGCCGGTACTATACAAACTTCAAGTGTCCAATTGGTTTAGCTGGCCGATCGACTATTCTCGGCCCAGCCGGCACTATACAAAGTTCAAGTATATTACCCAACGAGCTCCCCGGTGACGATTTCCGCCCAGGAGCTACCACTAGTCCTAAACCTCATCTCCCTATTGGACGGATTTACACTTTTCGCCCTAGGGTCCACCAAGAGAGCTAACCACCCAGTACTGACGGGTACACAAGGTGAGTTTTCAACATGCAACATTCGAGCAGTCGCGATCAAGCGGATGGAAGCGACCGATCCAGCCGGCCTCAAGCCGGATCGGATCATGACTCGGATGGACGGAGTACCCCCTCCGGTAGTCAGTCGTCTGGGACCCCCGTGGGTGTTCGCGTCTCAGGAAGATTTTCTGACAGCGACTACACCACAAACTGTGTTCCAAAATTCTTGGCGACTTTAAAAGGGGGTTTAACAGAGGATGAACATAAGCTCGCGCGGGACCTGGTTGCTGCCGATGAGGACTATATTTAGAGACTCGATAGAGAGAGAGAAGAAAATGACGCAACATTTAATGCATTACCTATACATCCATGTCTCTAGCTCCGAATTCGAAACCTCATGCCAGACAAATTATGTTCTAAATGTAGTGGACCACACTATTCGTCTTTTTGTTGGTGCTTGTTTTGGGGAGACATTATCCCCACCGGAGTTATTATTATTATTACCAATGGTAATTTACCATCGTGAAGCCTTTAAAGAAGAATGTAGCTACCATCTTCTCATCAGTAGGTACGACGAATTCTGAAAGGGTGGGAAACGAAGCCGTTAAACAAAGACAGAAATTTGACGAGCATGTATCATATGTGTAGCAGCTTCACTAGTACTTGGGGAAGAGTCAATCAATGCAGGGGGGCTAAAAAGCAGCCTTATGTTTTGCATCACCGCATAGAAGCTGATAGAATGATTCACAGAGCAGGGACAAATATTAAATTGTGGTCCACACTATTTGTAATCTATATTATCCCGAGGATAAAAAAACCCCGGTGGGGATAATAAAAACTCCTGTGGGGATACCGTAATCCTTATTAGCTATATTTTTCATGACCCAACCCTGTCAAACAGTGATTTTTGCAGATTTTGGTTAAAGCCACTACGAATTGGATTTATATAGTTGGTTATATTACGGTGTCAGGAAGGACATAAATTCTGCAGAAAAAAATATGCCAAGCGCTGATTGGCCACTTGCAGGTGTCAGTTGCAAGCCAACGTCAGGAAGCACATAAGGATTACGGTAATGTCTCCCTTGTTTTGCGACAGGTGCTGCTTTTCAAAAGTAATACTTTGACTAGTGCTGGTTTTGCGATTTGCTCTTTTGAGAACTCCCTAATTTTTCTTCACCTAAATTAGTCTGTGCCAGACTAATTCCGAACACAGACTATTTTCTAATCACGGGGGGAGGAGTAATGTGTCGAACATCAATTTGCTTTGTCCAATCATGTGTCACTATTTTTCAGTACAGTACGCCATTCCGGCGGGGTGCCGGAATGGCCGTTCTGTACTGAACAATAGTGACACATGATTGGACAAAAATTGATGTTTGACACATTACTGTTCCGAGACATTAAAAAACCGCCTGACTAGCTGAATCGTATCGTCACTGCTCTTCCTCTTGCTCTTCTTCAGCTGGTGGCGCTGGGTTCTCGAGCAAATCCGGCTGTTCCACAGGAAGTTCACAGCGCCACGTTGGCTTGCCCTCATCAATTTCTGCACTCTTTTCGCCTAACGTCACCCCAGTGCCAAGTTGCAGGCGCTGGGGACGAGGCAATTGGAATGGGTCCGAGAGGAATTTCACCCCGTGACCGACATAGACGTTGACAAAGGTCTTGCCCCCAGCGACACTGACAGCGCCAGGCCAAATGAGACTGCGTACAACGACCACCTCCCCGACTGATGGCTGGCTGGTCGCTGGTAATCGGTCAACCCGCCACGACAGGGGTGCATCCATGTCTAACGTTTGAAGTAGTGGCACGAATGCTTCGCCTTCCCGTGGCTCTTCCTCTCCGTCTTCGTTCAGCTGAGGAGGCAGGGGTGTCATTCGACCATAACGTGCATTAATCTCTTTCGTACAGTGAGTCCAACTGCTCAAGTCGACGAGCTCGGCAGCTGCTTTGGTTTCACGAGTCATGGCCGGAACAATCTCGTCGTCTTCGGTCACTTGAAAGTACCCAGCGGGACACACGACTGTGCTGGAAGAGATACGAGCAATCTGGGCTCGTAGAAAGTGTTTCTCTAGGCCTGGAAAAGGTGGATGACCAGGAACGAGAGCGTCCAAATTGCCACGCACATAACGACGTAATTGTCGAGCAGCGACAATGTGCTCTGGACGGACAGGAGGCAGTTGGAGCCACTCATACGTTCCATTGTCTTTCATCACCCAGTACGTGCATTTATTCGTGCCACTCGCCCCTTCCTCAGCTTCAAGATCTTCTGGTTCGTATGCTTTCCGAAGCTCACCTTCCGCAACGTAGAAATCCACGTCTCGACCTAAAAGCTTTCCCCAGAAGCGCAGATTGACAGTGTCATGTGTCTGAGCAAGACGCTGCAGTGCCAACGAGAGTCGAAAGGTCTCACCCGTGGAAAAGCCGACACCAGCCCATTCCAACCGCTTTGCTTCGTCCATGAGGTCAGCTACCCCCTCTACCGGCTCATCTCGTGCTCCATTGTCCGTAGGTGCCTCAAGTAACGCCAGGCCAGCGTTACACCACTGTTCTTGATGGGTTTGCTTTGTCAACATGATCGTCAGGGCTCCAAACAACGGACAAACGAACATACATAATCTTCACGTACTGCTTGGCTTTTTAAACTTGTTGATTGCGAGCTCTCTTCAACCGCAGGTGCTGGTTGGGGCAGTGCGTAGCGTTGCTGCTTTACGACCATTGAAATGTTTTCAAACGTCTCGTGCAGATTCTCGGGCCTTTCCACCATGATCTTGAGCAGCACTTCGCCGAGATGGTCATAGAGATTCGTCCCATCGGGTGACTCTTTTTTCAGAAAAGCTTTGGCTTCTTCTAGCGTCGTCATCACACTCTTGTCTTTGTCTTGGAGTGAAAAGATTCGTCAAGAGACGGCATCGTTTTTTCGAACCGTCGCACCAGATTCCAGCGACGCTTGTTAGATTTTGGCCTCTCTATCGCTCAGCGTACCATCAGTAGCCGTAGTTGCAGTCAAAACCACACGACAGGGGAACAAGTTAAATACTCCAGATAACTTATTAAGTTAAAGATACCCGGCCGACCCGACGCCTTCCCATGTCATTGTGGACAGGTCGTCGCCCAGGTCAGCCATGGAATCAGCATAGTGATTAATGTTGGAAACCACTTTAGCTTTACTAGTCGCGCGACGAGGTGGCCCTCTTGGTTTTTTAGGTTTCTTCGCCTTTTGCGCTTTGGCGCTACCCGTGGAAGCTTAACGTAAGGCCCGAGACAAATCAAGGTACCGAGTGAGCAATGAAGAAAACGACAAGATCTCGACACTTTCATACCTCGCTGTTTTTTTGGTGTTGGCTTTCGTTTCTTGCTGTCTCGAGCTGATTTACCACCACGTGCGTTGGACATGGGCGTTTGATTCGATTGTATCCGAGCAGCTTCTCGCTTGCGTTTTCGTGATGCTGCTTGTCTTGTTGCAAGACGATCGGCATATGACTTGCCAGACCTGGAAGTTCACAAGCTATTTAATACAAAGAAGCTAGCAAGTCGACGTCGAGTAACGTAGCTCACTCACCTCTGACCAGCAAACATTTTGTTGTAGTTGATGCGACAACTCAAATCGCTTCTCAAGTCTTCGATGCACACAAAGTGCTTCAGTTCCTTCAATTCTGGACGTACATGGAGTGAACTAGGACCTGTCACGGACATGGATGAGTTCTGGCACCGAACAAACAGCATATACAGCAAACGATTAGAGTTTCAAAAAGACAGTTAGACATGCAGCATAAGGAACGTAGTTTTCGGACTTCGTGATCGTTGATTTCTTCGATAAAATCAGGATCAGCACCGGCAGCCTCCCTTGGTACTTCGTAGTCGTTATAGGGATTCTTGAAAGCACTACTAGTATCAGTATTTGATTCACACGGGTACAACATCAATTAGCGCGTGATAAGTCATGTATTTGGAACCTGGCCAACGTTTACAGAAAGAGGCATACTCTTGCTCAGCAGCGTAAATCGACTCTCGCATTGGTGGACTGGAAGATAGATCCACAAACTGATTGCTAGATGGATTATCTATTGAAAAAGAGAGTAGGTAGAATAGAAAAGCGTCAGGGAGATAGAGCATAAAGAAACCAAATCGAGTAGCATACCTGTAGGCAAACATGTATCGCAAATTTCGCATCGCGAGCTAGTTGGTGGATTGATATTCGTACACACAGGACACTCACGACCTTTTCCTGTGGGTTCCACCTCGCGTAAACGACCACACACGTCACACCGCGTCGATCCAGGAACGTTGCGCGTAGTGCACACTGAGCACTTCCACGTGTCGTCCAACGTATCTGAAGCTCCAGTATTTGATGTTCTTGTGCTCGCACACATTTGGCAGCTCGTCATCTCTGGGGGATTCAAACTCGTGCAGATACGACACGCCCACCTCAATCCAGATGCAGACACCGACGTCCTACTACTACTATTATTACTATTTAATGGCTCTTCATATCGCTTATAGCTGCAGCTCGAACATTCCAGCGCTGTCTGATCATTCAGGTTTGTACATAGCTGACACACCCACTTATCCAGCGGCCACATGTCTTCTTCCTTCTTCCGTTGTCTCAACTTTTTAACCGGTTCCTTGTTCTCCGTCTCTGAATCACTTAAATCCAGTCCTGCACTTGCCAGCTTCTTATCAATTGCCGACTCATTGACATGCACTGGTATGGAATCAGCGTAACGTGGCGGAGACAACACTACCACTTCATCGTCATCTGCATCCACTTCTTCACCTTGAGCTTGACTCTTTGTCTCTCCTTTATCCACTAACTTTTCTGCTTCATTACTGCCAGTTGACGGGTTAAACACGGCAGCTCCCGACCCCAGCAAATTAAAACAGGGCTCGTCCAGTGCTGTATCTTCCTCTTCTTCGAATCTCTCCATCGCATTTTCTGTCATCACCATTGGCTCCATATCACTAAACGTATTTCGTACATCATCAGCTACATTCGCTCTACGCTCCATCGAGCTGTCTCTTGCTGTAAAGTTTGCATTCTCTCCTGTTGTGTCTGTCTCCAGTCTCTCGCTCTCCACATTTTTTTCGCAATCGATAGGATCATTCCATTGCCGTTTTCTGCTTTTTCTATTTACTACAAGACGTGGCTCTTGCCTCCATGCAAAAAAAGCACCTTGATGGCTTGGTAACGAGCTAAAAAAGACGCCTGACTTTGGGCGGAAGACATGCTGCACTTCGGAAACACTGCTGTCGGCTGTAAAAGCGTCTGGAGATTGGCATTTTCGGGTGTCATGTGAAAGAGGTCGCTTATTGTCACAAGCGGCACAACGCTCATCTTTCGCTGTATTAAGCAGCGTACAGAGTGGACAACTCCAGTCTTCGACACCAGTGTCGTGCTGGCGAGTCCGCGCCATTTTCAAGAATGAATGTATTTGTCAAAAAAAAGTGAATTGTGATTGGATGATAAGAACAAAAAACATGGAATTATTGCGCCAATACGTGATGAATACTCTTACAATGCTTGATAATTACGTTGCACAGTTTTGAAGCCCTCTCATGCATCATGAAGCCAGTCGTGTTTCAAGAGCATCGATGCTGTGGGCCGCGACTTTGGGGAAATGTCCAACATGCTCTGGACAAAAGATTTCGCAGCTGGAGAGATTCTAGCCCATTGCGGTTGGTTGTACCATATAGCGCCGAGACTAATGAGCTTGTACAGCTCCGTGTCGTTTTTAGCTTCATTAAATGGCACCAAGCCGCTGAGCATCATGTAAGCGAGGATACCAGTGCTCCAGATGTCAGCCGGCGTACCATGTAAGCGGCCAGAGACCAATTCAGGACTCAAGTATTGTGGTGTACCACACATCGTTTGAAGACGGCGATTGGCTAACTGGAGCTCCTCCGAGAGACCAAAGTCAGCGAGTTTGGCGGAAAGCGAACCGTCATCATTCTCTGTTAGCAGAACGTTCTCTGCTTTGATATCACGATGCACCTGGCCCATCGAGTGACAATAGTCCAACGCCGACAAAACTTCCTTCAGTATCTTCTTCGCAACCTGCTCAGGGACGACCTTGTGCTCATCGATCATTTTGCGCACGCTACCTCGATTGCAATAGTCGAGCACGAGCAAATACTTGCCACCTTCATTGTAAAAGCCACTGTGCGAGATAATATTGGGGTGTTTCAGACGATTCAGTGCACCTACCTCTGCAATCAACATTTCCCGTCCCTCCACTGTCAAGGCGTCGTCTTTCATGGCCTTAACAGCAAAACTCTTCCTTGTCTCGCGATGCGTAGCCTTGATGACCGTCGAAAAATTTGCCCGAGCCAAGTTCCTGTTCCAGCTCATAAATATCTTTAAAGTCCGCCATGACCTCCCCAGCCTTTTTGAACACAAGGTCGTGTTGGTTTTCAAGATTGTTGACAACGTTGGAAGCGACAACTGCGTGACTGCTCATAGTATTGACAAACTGGTGAATAAGTCCTGGACCTTTTTCTTGTTTCGGAAAAAACCAGGACGTCAAATTCTCGTCCACTTCGACACAATTCTCAATTCCAGCGATACGCATCACCTTCTCGAGATCTTTCTCACTGACATGCGATCCACGAACTGTCGCCCACGAACTCGGCGGTAAAACACCTTTGGGCACTCCCTGCTTTTCCAAATCACTTTGCGGCATCATGCGGATGACTTTAGCACCCGGGCATAACAGCTCCTCAACCTGTAACGCCGGTAAGTCACCCATTAGACTTACGTATAGTGTGTGGGCATTTGTAGCTTGGGTCGCTAACGCCCTGCGTGCATCCGTGCCTAAAAAGACGAGGTCACAGTCTGCCAGTACGTCCTGGTTGGTGTCCGTGGTAGTAAAACCCAAACGATTGAAGACGCGGCGACGCTCTTCGGACGGATCCGATGCCAATAAGGTGGACACAAGCCGCTGTTTCTTGTAGCTAAATTTGCGTTGAGGTGCTACATTCTTGATCAGGTCGCGAGCAACACGTTCAGCCAAACGCCCCGAACCAATAAAACCGACGCTCACAACCATTGTTGACAAGACGTTTTTAAAATGGGGCAATGCGGGGAGATTGAACGGTTTTAGGACAGATGTCAAGTGAAGGGCAGCTGATGTGCCAGTCCTTCAAGATGGCTACCTGTAGCCAGGTCGGCTCGTCTACCCACGAAATTTTGAATTAACGTTACCGGTACTTTGATTTACCGGTAATATGAAAGGGGAAATTATTTCTTACTACGGTGGTCAACGTCTTCAAAACCGTTGGATATTGCTAACTTAAGCTAACAACTGCGGCATTTAAATGTTTACTTACCCTTTATATTGTACAGTGTCAATACAAGTAGATGAGTTGGAACTAGTACTAAGTAGCGAAAACCTTAACATAAGTTAACTTACACGAGTGGCAAAAACCTTTCGAGGATTGAAATGGGAAGGATCCAAAAACGTACGTAGAAAGTTCTATGTAATGATTGGTCGTAAACGATTTGGACTGCAGCCTACCGTAGTGTGAAACTGCTGAATTAATCAGTGTCACATACAGTACGCGCGTTTCTGAACGGATCCTACGCATGGATGGTCGGGCGGGATGTAGGATGGATCTAGCAGAAACGGGGCTCTTGCCCCATCACTCATGAAGGATGCTCTACTTCAATGTGGGGAGGTGACGCCTTGGGCTTCATGGCAGGAAACATAATGACCTCCTATAAACGCACAAAAAAACTCGTTAAAACAAATACATTTCTACTTCATCCTGCTCTGACTTACCCGTATATGGGACTTGCCCGAAAGCAACATGACGAGGCGGTCAACACCAATACCAAATCCACCAGTCGGTGGCAGGCCATACTCGAGTGCAGTGCAAAATTCCTCATCCTTACTGTGCGCCTCACGGTCACCACGCTGCTGGTCCGCCTGTTGCGCTGTGAATCGCTGCCGCTGATCAAACGGATCGTTCAGCTCTGTGTACGCATTACAGAGTTCCTTGCCCGCCACAAAGAGCTCAAATCTCTCCGTTACGCCTTTTTGTACCCGGTGCACCTTGGCCAGCGGACTCATGCACGTTGGGTGATTATACAAAAACGTTGGGTTTACGCACTTGGGCTCGATAAAGTGTCCGATGAGTTTATCTACCAGGCGCGTACACGTGTGCGGCTTGGGGCACTCCACCTTGTGCTGCTCGCATAGTTCCAGCAGTAAAGGTATTGAGTCTAGCACATTCAAAAGAATGGTTACAGAGCCTTCCTGGTTCGTGGGGTATATACAATTACCATACCTGGTGAATTGACGTCCGGGAGCTTTGCACCAAGACATTTTTCGAGTGTCTCGAGGATCGGCAGACGCCTGAAAGGTGGCGTGAAATCAATTTCTACAACGGACGACATTCCGTCGGAGACATCTGTAGCCATTTCATTCTCCTCGTTGTTCATAGGATACTGAATCTTATAAGAACCTGTCACGTCCTTAACAATGCCTGAGATCATTTCTTCTGCCGTGCTCATGAGGGTGTTGTAGTCTGCATATGCCTGGTAGAACTCACATATGGTAAACTCGGGATTATGTGTGGCGTCGATGCCTTCATTTCGAAAAACTTTACCAATCTCAAACACACGATCAAAGCCACCGATGACAAGCTGCTTTAGAAAAAGCTCCGGTGCAATGCGCAGGTAGAGATCTTTGCCAAGTGCCCGCGAGTTGGTCACGAAAGGCTGAGCAGCGGCACCACCTGCTGCCGAAGACAACATGGGCGTCTCAACTTCGACAAAATTGCGATCTTCAAGATAGCGTCGAATACCTCGAACCACTTTGGCGCGCGTCATAAAAATCGGACGCACGTCCGGGTTTGTCAGTAGATCTAGGTATTTCTTACGAAATCGAATTTCCTAGCGCACCAAGCCAACCCGTTTCAAAATTACCGGCCTCATAGCTCATAGAAACTCGTCATTGCTTACCGGTTCCTTGATGCCATACTTGCTGTTGGGAAAAGGCTGTATACAAGGTGCCAGTACCTCCAATTGCCTCGGAATAATGCTTAATTCTCCTTTCCCGGACTTGCCAGGAAACCCTTTCACTCCAATGATATCTCCTCGACGTAAACTCTCGTGCAATGCTTGAAATTCGTGCTTGACTATCTCCCGATCTTTGTTATTTGTATCGCTTTCACAACCTTGAAAATATTTTACTTCGGACAAAACTTGCACCACGTGACCATCACTCTGTAGGTCGATAAAAACTAGATTTTTGCTGGCATGGCGAATGGCAACTACCCGTCCTATCATCAAAACAATAAGCAATCAATATCAGTACCATAAACACAATTATATCGATCCACAAGATAGTGACAAAACCTGCTAGTGCTACTGCATCCTGCGTGCATCGAGCTTTGGGCTCCAACGATTGAAACTTTTCATGATAATCCTGAAGTGACATGGTCACAGGAAAAAAATGCGGATATTGCTGGAAATTACGGACGTTTTCAAAACGTTCCATGGCTTCAGCCACGAGCGAAGAAGGCGCTGTAGTCGACAAAAGCCGTCGAGACGACCCGCCATAGCACAGCCACTTACTAGTATTGCGCAGCATCATTTGTAATTTGAGGTACTAAGTATTAATACATGTATGAAATTTTAGAGGTATCTGATCTACTGTACATTCGATTTCCATAGCAAACGGATGCGTAACATGTTGCATTTGTTAGTTAGAACGTAAAAAGCTTCTTCAATATGACTTCATTGTTTGTGATTGTAGTTCCACCAAGAAAAACTTGATATTTGCTAGTGCTGCTCAGCACATCATGCACTTGTTGAATCTACAGTAAATGATAACGTCAGTTCAACTCAGGTATATTATGGGCTTGGCACGAATCAAGGACAACGAACCTCTTCAAAAGTGATGCCCCCCACAACAAATACAACGAGAATGTTTGAATTGCCCATTACTCGGCTGCTATTGATCCCACGTTGGCTATCGGTATCACCGCCTCCAACGCCAAAGCCAAATTTGCTGAAGCCGCTCTTTAAGAGATCAATACCTGCGCGTGTCAATTGTTCAGAAGCGTCAACAATCTACATCGCGCCATTCAACATAACACAGTACACAAAAAGACAGTTAGCCTGATACGATAACCGCATGAAGCCCTAACGCACGTGTTGAATCTCCGATATCGAACCCCCAGACGGATCCACAATTGATTGGCAGAGCTGCGTGACCAACGATTGCGAGAGAGTATCTGTCGTTATTGTAGCGTCTTCGTTAACAATGTTTGCAAACTGGAGCGCACAATCCTGCATAGTATCCAGATAACGCTCCCTCGTCAGCAAAGTTAGTGCAATATTTCTGTACATGTGCTAGTAAGTGTCACCTGTAAAGTATCCATCAAGCTTTCGACGTAAGATTCGACAAGGGCTGTCAGCTCTACCTCCTCATTGCGCTTATTGGAGCCTGTGGTCGACGAACTGTTCCCATTGTCCCAATCCCAATCATCACCTTCAGTGTCATTACAATGATCGGAAGGAAGATGTCGAGCACTTGACTCAATGTACGGAGACAACTGTTCGTACAGTTGCGGTAGTGCAGTTTGTACGGACAGTGGATTTACTCGTACAGCCTATAAGGTACATGACACGGAGCAGTTAGTGGTGAACTGCATTTTGCACGATCAATAGCTGCAAACGCATGCAACCTGCAGAACGGTCTCAACTAGAGCCTTTTGGACCATTTGAATCGTAAAATCATCCACTGAAACACCAGAGGAAAGGGCAAACGCATGTACTAGCAGTGTCAATACTTCCTGCAGCGAAATATTTTCCTCGTTTGCTTGTGCGTTACTTGACTGTATCGCTGAGACTTGGCGTTGGATGAGATCAGCAACTTCAGGAAGAATCCACTCGCAACCTCCTTGCTTACGAAGCTCGACGTGGCGCACGGCCTGCTTCCGGCATTTATTCCACCGCACTTGCGACTGATCCATCCGCTCTAACGTCTCCAAGACAATTATTCCCAGCTCAATCAGAGCAGTGTATTCAAGGCTTGTCGGTTCACCCGGTTCCAAAATCTTGCTAATTCGACGTAAGACAACGTCACGTCCACGAACTTTTTCCCCCGGTCTACGCGTGGCAGCAGTTTTCTGTATTTTTCCTTGCTCTAGCATTTCTTGCTCCACAGCTTGAAGCCGCTTGTCAAGATCGCGCAATGCGAGCTTTGCTGGTCTGAAAGCTAAGGACCGAAACATATTTGAGCCACTAGAAAGGTTTGGATGACATAAACTGGCACCTCCCTTCCAGTGAATCTGAGAAACAAAAGGCGACGGCACGACCCCGAGCTCGTCAAACGTTGCAACAAGTGGTGCCGACATTGATAGCGGGGTTGGATCGCACCCGTGAAGCGGGAAAATTTCTGTCACGTTTAGCTTTTCTCTTGTCTATGGTACGTAACAAACATACATAAGCATCCCTACCAATTGCATATACAGACAGTATATTTATGACGTACCATTGTCTTGTTTCTGGCTTCAGTAGAAGTCGTAGGAGTTTGGGGCAAAAGCGCGAGAACGCGATCAAGAAGCGAGTCACCAAAGGAGCACGGCGACACCAGATTGCTCGTCCTTTGACCAGAAAAGACGCAAAAAAAATATGATTTCATGCTCCACCTGCTTTTCAATAACCAAACTATACCTTACCGATCAATTATAACCAAGGAAGCAGGTTGTTGGTCTTGAAGCACAAGAGGTGTGGCTTCTTCTTGTAGTTCATTCAAAATCCGCAGGAGCGTGTGTCCGATCTTGAGCGATGTCCCACCGACGGCAAAGATGCGCTCTTTGACATTCAGTCGAGCACTGACCAACATTTCTGCAAGTGTATGGGCTAACAACCTCATTGACTTCCGAAAGGAGATTGGAATATCTTCCGGAAGCACATCCTTCACATGTGTGTATTTCTTCACCCCTTCCACAGCATGAAACATTTTTTCTCTCCGTTCAGAAGGCGAAACAGGAAGCGTATTTTTCACTTGATGTAACAGCAACGGGAACGCCGAGGCACATGTCGGATGTGACAAGACAAACACTGATGGCTCCGGATTCAATGTCTTGGCTGAAAGCAACGGCACGATATTTAGTGGTAAGTGAATGACCTGTACATCAACTTGAGTAGCCATTGGCTCTGTTTCTGTATCATCCCAGCCCCATTCTTCTTTGTCTTTTACTTCTCCTTCCTTTTCCATCCGAATCACGGCGTTTTTACGCAATTCTTGCGAGAATTTTTGAAAATTCATTACTTGAGCTGCTTTAGCACCTGTAGCCACTTCTATTCCGCTTTTACTGAAGTCGTAACATTCGTGTGCACGCTCTGAGAGACTACTGCAGACTGTAACGCGACGAGCGACGTCCAGTGCCAGCAGCCGTTGCAGTGCCGTCTCATAGTCCCACAAAAAGTTTGACAGCAGCAAAACCACGTGTTCGACACTTTCGTTTGTATCCTGGACGCTCAGTAAGTGTCGTAGTGTCTGGGGTGACTCGCAAGCAAGCAAATCTTCGACTGGGAGCACGTTTTGGACGCTGAAATCACGCAATAAAAGCGGTATAGCTCCAGACCAACGTAAACTCTCGACGCAGCCAGTATCAGCTGCTACGATGGCACCTTGGAGGTGCTCTGCGGCCTGCAATACACCACTTAAGACCTCCTCAGCTAGGCTTACAACTTGTGTCATATGAATAAATTGAATAAAATACACAATTATTGGGATTTTATTAGAATTTGGGAAACACTAAGGGCACCGCATAAAATTGATTTGGGCACCCAATCGGACTTAGTCGAATTAAATCGACTTTATTTCTCGACATACTTACGCTATGGCTAAACCTTGTACTATAGATTCTCGACGTATAATGATAACATGTGCGTTTGAAAGAAACGAGGACGCGAGTCTATTAAAAAATATTAATCAAATCAATTAAACTTAGTTACCAATAATTCACTACTGTAATGCTATCATGGTTGCATACGACCAATTAACGCTGTCATCCGCTGTGGTACTTTGTTCCCAGACCACAGACCAGTTCGGGCTTCGTTACAGGGTATTTTAGACACCGTTTTATACTTTGCTTAGATCGTTGATGTAGCATAACCTATGCAGTCCGTTCACTAGCATGTTAAAAGAAATCAAATTGTATGACGGAAAATAGTTTTGCAGTCAAGTTGAGAATAACGTCGCAGCTTTCGCAGCAAATTATCAATCTCTCTGATAGTAAGAGCCTGAAAAACAATTAAGCAACTATCTCTAGCAAATGTGTTTTTATACCTGTTAGTCTTAGTTTATCTAGTAAAGGAATTAGATCTTTCATGCCTCCCTCATTTGATTATAATTTGCTATAGGCGAGTTTTGCAGTTGAATATACTCATAGTTGGCAAAACTGCCAAGATATTCTGCGCAAAGCAGAGTGAGAGATAGATGCGAACTAACAGGGCGTCCTAGAGGTTGCACCCGAAAAATGGGTATATCTCCTAATAGGTTCGGAAAGCTTGAATGCTTCCAGTGTTATTAAGCCAATTTTATAAGACAAAAAATTAGATTAGGTAGATTAATCTGACAATGTCAGATGAGTAGAAATGCTAACAAGAATTAGAAACGGGCAAAAAATTAGGTGCATCACAGAGACCGAAACGAAGGTGATGTCTCGCATAGGTATAGAACATTGATGAACAAAAAAGTCAATGCAAGAAGAAGTAATAGTAAGTTACATTTACACTATAAATTCAGCTAAGTCCGGTTTTGGTGCCCAATTCAATTTTTGGCGGTGCCCTTAGTGTTTCCCTAGAATTTAGTACAGTACCATTTGACAATGAAAAAAGATCAAGTGGTAATTGTGGGCTTTGGTGTGACGTTGCTAGGCGTAGCAGGTAGGGATGCGATAGTTGTCTATCTTGAGTACTCTTCTAGTCATACTTTTGATTCTCAATTTAATTTGCAGGCGCGCTGGGTATTTACTTGCCGCGATACAGCACAATGGCACAAAAAGGCCGAGAACGCACGTCTCAACACCGTCAATCTCTAGAGAAAGGAGAAGTCGCAGATGAGTCTGAAAAACCATCGTCCTCAATGTGGAAAAACATCAACAAGAAGCGCGAGTAGATAACACACGCTCAAGCTTCGACGCAGATCGAGTCCTTGGTGCAGATTTCACAGTTTCTACAAAGAGGTTTACAATTTTGTCTCCGCCAAGCAATTGACCATAATATTTTCACTGTGATTAATTGCTTCCATTAATACGTGTAGTGTTATCCTTTTTCTTAATACGCCGTCTGATGCTGCCGATCAAAAAACAACAAGCGCTTCCAGTTGCTTACGATCAATCTCAATTGCACTGGCGGATTCCTTCCGTCGTGTAGACATTGTTGATTAGTACCGCAGTTTTAATCTGTACGCGTTTGATGCCAAAGATCTGCACGCCGCGCACGGCACACAAAGCTTGCTGGTATGCTCGTATCTCCATACCGGTACATGTACTTGCGGACGTAGATACAAAATAGGTATCACCACTCATGTCCTTTTTTCAAAGTTTTAGAGTCTGGCACAACTACGCCAGCATAATAGCTCTTTGTTCGGCACCAATAGTACTGGAATGTACGAGTATTTTGCAACACTCGTCAAAAGTCGCTACTGTCAAGTGTAAAAAGTGTAAATATTTTTGTATTACATACCCCTTTCAAATAGATATTATAAAAACTGCAAAACTCAATTACCTTCGAGTTCGAATTCGTCTTTTCCTTCTTCGTTTACTGTGAGTATACACCGCCTGGGACTGTCACTGCGACGTGTTTTGGACCACGGGAAGCCGTCATTTTGCTTGCGTGTGGGCATGAAGACGGTATGTTGTCGCTCCAGCTCTTACCGGATGCCACTGGCGCTGTCTCGTTCCTTGCCACAATCCGTCGTCTCCTCGGTGTCTCGGCCAAGCTCAAGCGGGTCAAAGGCACGGTCCAACAAGCTCAAACACTGGCCTTGTCAACTTTGGGCAATGCCAAAGCCGTCACGAGCACGGCTCGCGATATTGCTGGGGAGCACTGGGCGAGGCCAAAGTCTTGATGCGAGGACTCTTGGCTTACTGGCAAAAGGACTAAACAAGTGAGAGAAAAACGAAGAGGAACGAGAGTGTTGAGTGTTTAATTGTTTGTGACGAGCGGCGTCTTTTCCATTATCGACTCTCTTTCTCTCTCTCTCTTTTAAAAGAAGGATAGACAGATAGAAAGGATGGAAAGAATACGGGAGGGGGGTGGACCATCTAAGTGAGTGAGTGGGTGACTGACTGTATTGAGTGTCTATTGAGAAAGCACAAGAAAGACATGGAACAACAAGGAGAGAGAGATGAGAGAGGTATACGCACCATACCAGATACCTAGAGAATAAAGTATTCGAGGAGCCACATGGACGGGAGACGAGAGCGGCGAGGTTTCATGGTGGTTTTTTGCCCTCTCCGCCAACCTCCCGTACATACATAGAAATGATATCCTTCGGGAAACACTAAGGGCACCGCAAAAAAATGATTTGGGCACCATATTCGGACTTAGCCGAAAATATAGTGTAAATATAAATGAAAAAGATGGACGTCTTTAATACTTGTGCAAAAACTTATAGGAACGTTACCACTCGTTTCGATTGCAGCTATAATAGTACTTGTACTTATCTACTCATTCGATACATGTACCATCGTACAAGAATGTGTGTAATCATTGTTTTAGAAGAACACTTTAATTGGAAGAATAAATATGCTATAAATGGAGTAGGGATAGATAATCTACTATAACTTGTTTTTCTCTAAAAAGCTTTCAATGATCCTTGTTTAGCATAATTAATTACTATTTGCTTAAGCAGGCATAACCACCCAAAACAATCTACTTTTTTGCCCGTTTCTTATTCTTGTTTAGCATATCTGCTATATTATCTGACATGTCATCTTAATCTACCTAATCTATTCTTTTATCTTTCCAACTAGCTTTATTAACACCTGAAAGCATTCCGTGCTCAGCAAGCTTTCTCAGAATTTCTTGCCAGTTTTGTCAACTATGAGTATATTCAACTGCAAAACTCGCCTGATGCAGATTGCAGTATTGATAGCTTAAAAAAGGGAGAGACGGCATGAAAAAAAACAAATTCCAGTACTAGATAAACTAAGATTGACTGGTATAAAAACACATTTGCTAGAGATAGTTGGTTTTATTGTTAAACGTTTTTTAAAACCTTCTTCGACTTATTGCCAACTTGACTACAATTTAAGTAATTTTAACACGAACAGCATTTGTTTTGCCACATCGATGATCGAAGCAAACTATAAAACGGTGTCTACAGTACGAAGTCCTAACTGGTCTGTGGTCTAGGAACAAAGTACCACAGCGGATGACAGCGTTAATTGGTCGGATGCAACCATGATAGCATTACAGTAGTGAATTTTTGGTAACTAAGTTGATAATATTTTTTAATAGACTCGCGTCCTCGTTTCTTTCAAACGCACATGTTGTCATTATTCGTCGAGAATCTATAGAATAAGGTTTTGCGATAGAGTCAGTATGTCGTGAAATAAATTCGATTTAATTCGACTAAGTCCGAATATGGTGCCCAAATCAATTTTATGCGGTGCCCTTAGTGTTTCCCTATTGATATCTAGTAGTCAGTACTACAAATGTATCGCTGCTCGATTCAATTGGACGAAATTGGACGATCAAGTGCGGGCCTTGTGAACATTGTAGCTAGCGGCTCAACGGTGCATTATACACCAAGGATCCGGATCCAACAAGCAGATTTTCTATAGCCATCTAGCGCAGGCAAATTCTTGCGGGTAGTAACAGAGAAATATACACATTTGCTCTATTCCTTTTAAAAATGGATAGCCTATATTAACTGATCATCCGGAAGTGAGAGCGGATACGGCACTACTACTTATTGAAATACAGTACACTGTAGTAAGTTAAATCAGTGAAAC
>MIQA02020529.1:0-20594 GCA_001887855.2 Sclerospora graminicola
TACTTCCTCCGTCCAAAAATATAAGGAACAAAATGTTTGAAATTCTCGATTAGTGTCGGACAAAATGCCACAATAATGCTGATTGGCGGAATTTAAAGAGAACTAAACGGTGATTGGTAGGGAATTTGAATCGAATCAATCGAGTGCGTCTACGCTGAGATACAGCCCTCCAAAGTTGGTAGAAGTTGTCTCGGACACTTTCAAAATGACGCAGCAACACGAAAATGCGGCAAAAACCCGCAAGAACTTGACTTCGAAGGAGCGAAGGGAGGTGCTCGCTCGAATGTACGCCGAGGCGTCGAAACTACGCCTCCCGCCGCACCTTGTGGCCAAGCTGGCTGCTGAGTTTAAGGTTTCGAGGCAATCTCTTTACCGCTTGTGGAGGACTGCATGCAAAATGAACGAAACTGGAACCGTACACGATGGAGAAAGTGGTCGGCGTGGTCGCAGTGGGCGAAAGTCTCTCCTTACCGACGAGTTCGCCGCCGATCTCGCCGAGACTATCGCACTTTTGCCATTGCACAATCGAACCAGCATTCGTACTTTATCAGAGCACATCGGTATTCCTAAATCGACTTTGCATCTCTACTACCAAGCGGGAGCATTCCGCAGTCATCCTTCACGACTCAAGCCCCATTTGACGCAAGAGCATCGCACAGCTCGCATCAATTTTGCGCTTTCGTTCGTGTGTGGTGGGCCGCTGAGCTCGCTTGAGTTTGATCCCATGTTGGATTATGTTCATCTAGACGAAAAGTGGTTTTATTTACAACGAGACAACAAACGCTACTACCTTGGTCCAGACGAGGAGGCGCCGCATTTCACTGTCCAGCACAAGAGCTTCATGGTAAAAGTAATGTTTCTTGTTGCCGTAGCACGTCCGCGATGGGACGCACACAGGAAAAAATATGGGATGGCAAGATTGGGATGTGGTCATTTGTTGTATACAAACCTGCAAAAAGATCGAGCAGGAATCGCGAGGTGGGGACTCTTGAACTCAAAACATACAATGTTGATCGTGAGATCTACCGAGCATGTCTTGCAAAGTCTGTCATCCCAGAGATCAAGCGACAGTGGCCATCAGGCCGACGCGTTCGCATCCAGCAAGACAACGCCAAACCGCATGTTTGGTTGACGATGCGTTAATTCGCACCGCATGTTGTGCGGGAGGGTGGGACATGTGTCTTGCACCTCAACCAGCCAATTCACCCGATTTTAATGTCCTTGATCTTGGCTTCTTTGCGTCCCTACAGACGCTTCAGCACCGAAAGACTGCGCGAAACATCGAAGAACTTGTTGATAACGTTGAAGAAGCTTTCCGCGAGTTATCATACGTGTCCATCGACAGGGTGTTCGTGACCCTTCAGACTGTGCTCCATGCGTCTTTAAAAGCGCACGGAGGCAACCGCTACACGATACCTCATTTAAACAAGAGCGCACTCGTTAGTAAGAATGGACTATTACCTCTATCTATCACTTGCGAGCGCGAAGTATACGACAACGCTCGAAGCCCTCCTGAAGCACGAATGATTTCCATTAATACTCACCTGCTCTGAAGAAGCTACGTAAGCTTCGACGTTAACATCTGGGTTCATTTCTTCCACAACAAACTTCAAACGTGTTGCTACATCCATTTCCACAAGAGCCCAATGTGCCTAATTGTTTGCAAGAATAGACTCGACGGTGCCATTCGTTGTAACAATTTATTTTCCTTCGACTACACCTGTCCGGTTATTTACTTCAGTGTTACGAACACCATTCATACTCAAAATGCTTAGCTGCCGGCTTCACAACGGCATCACTACTCTCCACGACGTCTACAGGTAAGACAAAATTTTGTCAATTAGCATACGATGAATGTTATCAAAAGCAGAAAAAAACGAACCTGTCAAAATCTTTATTTGCGCAAGAAACTTGGGACCGCCCCAGTACCAAGTCCAATTTGCACTGCGCGAGTGGGCTTCTCTTCTAGATAAGCAGCACACTGCATAAAATTGTTAGCATCGTTTCTCCTTATCTTTATCAGGACCAGGACACCATTCATACTCAAAATGCTTAGCTGCCAGCTTCACAACGGCATCACTAATCTCCACGACGTCTACATGTACGACAATATTTTGTCAATTAGCATACGATGAATGTTATCAAAAGCAGGAAAAAACGAACCTGTCAGAATGTTTATTTTGCGCAAGATACTTGGGACCGCCCCAGTACCAAGTCCAATTTGCACTGCGCGAGTGGGCTTCTCTTCTAGATAGGCAGCACACTGCATAATAATAAAACCTGCATAAACGGTCGTTTTAGCAATGTGTGGATGGTCGAATACCGCCCAAATGATTGTTTCATCATAAAGCAGATAGAGAATCACCTTGCGATGCACTACCGCCACCACTGAGTCGTCCTTATCGATACGATTCACGACAGTGTAGTCACTTGACTCGTTGCAACAACGGACAGGATATTCACCAAAACACCATCATAAAAGTCTTGTGCAAAACAACCATAAAATCATTAGAAAGAAAGTTAGAGCACCCACGATTCTACAAATATCACAATGCGTACCTTTCTTAGATCACTTCTTAGTGATATTTTAGGAGGTAAATGACCTTCAAAACAATGGGCATAGTTAGATATTATTTTCCATGGAAGAGGGGTAAAGACAACGGCGGGAAGGCCCCGTTACCATAAAGCTTTTTCCTTACCTTGTTGCCACGTGTTGAATGACACTTGTAGACAACTCTTAGTGATTGGTCCAAAATGGGAGGCCTTCGCTGTACCAAAAAACAGGTACTTATTAATAGAATTTTGCCCTATATTTTTGGACAGCCTTATGTATGGGCTGTTCCCTATATTTTTGGACGGAGGAAGTATTTGACTACAGTATACTAATACTACTACTAAGTGGGATCATTCATAAAGAACGTCCACTGTGTTGCTACAGTACTTTAATTTTAATAGAAAAATTAAAAATCACGCGTGGTTTTCGTTTCCATGTGGGGATTCAAAATGTTGTGGGAATACTTTCTCGGTCCTCTGGTTCACGTTCGATGTCGGATATTTTCAGATTCACTTGCCGAGCTAATTGCGAAACGAATTTCTGCTTCGATAGTTGTTAAAAGCACCGAAACTGGCCCCCTAACTTTCGGCAGACCTACACACATTGCAGCGTAACCGGGTCATTTAGAGTACCCGATCACGACATAGCCTACTGCTGCAGCAGGATTAGAACTTGTCCGTAACATGATAAGCTTTGGTTGTTTTGTGAAGCGCTGAATTAAAAAAAATGAGTTTGTGCTCATTTGGTAAATGGAACAAAGGCATATTTGGAGCGTTGGAGGTATACCAGTATGTGGACATAGTAGAGTGCCACAACGCTTTGTAGTGCTGTTTGCAAGCCGTGGTCAGCAATACAGACAAAGACTCAGTATAAGACGGCATCTGCACCTCCTAGATGTAAAAACACCTTTTGAAACTAACATTCAAGCGTTTTAAAGAGGTGTATTGATCCATTATTGTACTTCAAAGCAAAAAGAACCAAATAAACAGTAGATTGCGACGCCTACATTCCTGCATTAATAACAGTAATACATTGTATCTTTGAGATCTTCAGGCTCTTAACAACCGCATCAGGGACTCTTTAACTCTATCTTAGTTGTGTATTGAGGAGGTGGGTTCAAAGGCTAATCAAGTAGTGACTATATTTCCTAATTATTCTCTCACAACTGGTCAAAACAGTTCGTGTATGACCAGAAACATCTGTTCCGTAGATCAGGGTGACCACAAGTCTATGAAGGTAGCCAGACAAAGTACCTAATTACCGGTATGGGTGTGTGGGGTTTGATTCGGGATGAATGTGTGAATTTGATAACTGAGTGTTTTATTTTCAGTGCTGGAATTGAGTGTGGTAGATGACGAGAAGATTCTCTACTAGTGTGCCGTGGTGTGCTTTGGAGCTATTGGGAGCATCGCTTTGTTTAAAAAAAAGCGACACCCGAGCTCGTTTCTGGTAGGCAAAATTAATTTGGAAGGTTCTTTAGGAAATCTTGTAACTAATGTGTGATGTTGTGACGTATAGGAAACGACCGTTGACGTTTTACATGAAGAACAACTCGGAAAAACTACTGTGGTGAAGCCGATTTCCAAATCCAAGACAGACGTTCTTGGTGGAAACTTGGATTCTCACTGGCCCGGGCGATCAATTATCGGAGGGGGTACTCCGCCAACCCTGATCAATTTCTAGATCGGACAGGTCACCACTAGAATGACTAGATCGATCATCATGGTCTTCCGACCGGTCATCATGCACAACGAATCCAATTTTAACTTCATTCCACCTTGTGTGACCATTGGTTCACTGTGGTTTCACTCACTCAGGTGGACAGTAGATGAAATAAATCTTCCCGATCAGGTCGGAGGAAGTGACGCTTTCAAGACAGGGGTGTTCTACGGTGGAAATATTCACCGGAGGACAGATTAGGGGTGGTACCGTGTATAGAGTACTGTATAGGTCGGGTCGGGATACTTCAACCGACCGGACCAGCCAATAACGAGATATAACCATTAACCACGCAAACCACGATATAATCACGATCTTCCACAGTAAAATCACTAAGTTATCTCCACAACCATTCCAATAATTAAACGTACACCAAACACGTGGACGTGAAGGGTTAGGATAGAACAATCCAGTACAATCCCGTCGGGGGATTGCCGGTGAGCCATAATACGTATATGCGCGTCACAACCGGGAATGAGTTGCGCGACATGGGCCTTATTAACCCTGTGCTCCCAATGACCGCCGCTACGTGGCGGAGCGACTCTTTGCTTAGGGGGTAATTCTAATCCTATTATTTCATATGTAATATCAAATACCAAATGTACCGTACACCAACCTATGTAACCTATCCAATATTTCAATCTTGATCTTCCTATCACATGATTGATCGATACCGCATTTAGCCAGTCTTCATAACAACCCGTCCATTCATGTTGCTTTTATAATTCTTCTCGGTCGGGTCACCCCGGGCTCGGCCTTCGAACCGACTTCAGAAATTGACCTCTGAACCTGGACCTAGAGTCGACATCTTGAGGCCGACTTGAGTCGGCATTTTTTGGGGTCGATTTGGAGCTGACTTTGAGCCGTCTTTTGAAGCCCAATATGGGACCTCCCCAGATAACCCACGCTGTATATTCTGGTCCATTTTAGTTTCCTTCAACTCCACTAGTGCTTTCCATCGATTACCAAAATTAGTTGAGCGTGAACCTATCGATACCTTCTTCGGTACGGTTTACTACCGAAATTAACATGACCGATATTGGTATACCAAAATTCGTAACAAAATTGGATTTGGCCGATTTCACATACCGTTTATTGTACCAACATTTGACTTAGTACACCGGTCTTCTGTACCGTAACTAATATCCGGTAATTGCACAGAGATGTTCTCCATCGAAGAGGGTTGCATAGAGCCATGGAGTACTATCACCGTACGAGATACTCAGAGTAGGTCATACTATTCACTCTGGATACCGATACAGCCGGTACTACTGTACCACTAACGACTACCGATATTAGTACGGACGGTAAGTACTATCAGAAACAAGTGACTCCTACATTGCATTTACCGGTATCGGTAGCGTTTAATATCGCTGGTACTACCGGTATTAACCACTACCGGTACCAATACCGCACATCCTTGATCTCAACCGATATCTCACTCTTGAGTCGACCCGGTCTAGTACCCACACATCTATAGGCGGTCGTATGGTTTGCCCGATTCACTCTAATGTAATAACCCGTGATTAGGCATAGCAACGGCGACGTCCTCACATTTTCCACTTGACCCCTTTAATAAGCGTACCGATCAACGTTGGGTCGACGTGTCCCACACATCAACTATCACTTCCTGCCCATCCGTAATGGGTGATATCGTGACCATCAAATCAGCAGAGAGGTGTGGACCACTCATTTCCGCATATTTGGACTCTGCTTCGCCACAGCCGCCCCTGAGTCCGATCGCAGCCGCATAAATGGCTGTGGTCCGACTCACACCTCATATTAGCTTTTTCGAGCTCACGATTACGACC
The DNA here is from genome assembly GCA_001887855.2 of Sclerospora graminicola. Taxonomy (NCBI): domain Eukaryota; phylum Oomycota; class Peronosporomycetes; order Peronosporales; family Peronosporaceae; genus Sclerospora; species Sclerospora graminicola. The sequence goes on from MIQA02020529.1 coordinate 6,085, forward strand.
AGTTTGACTCCTTCTCCCGACTCGTTGACGACTCCTTCGCCTGATCCTATGGCGGATCCTTCCTCGCTGCCGCTTAGCATATGCGCGATCGTCTCGGTGACTGCTGTCGCAACATCTATGGTCGACCCTCGTCCGGCTCCGATCGTTACCTGGTCCGTCTCGGGTCAAAATCTTCATCGTCCTCAGCAACTGGTACTTCTGGCGGAGGGGGTTGGACCGCTTTCCTTGGGTGCAGCGGATACTGGTCGTCTACAGGAGGGTCTGAAGGAATCGATGTGTCTGCGACTGGTCAGACACTCCGGGCCCAAATAGCGGGTCAACGTGTCGAACTCGAATGACGAGCAAGCGATATTGAACACCTGCAATCGCTATATCACCAGTCCGCGGTCGCAGATTGCCAGTCCCGTGATTCTGCTAACCGTCTTAAAGCTTAACTGGAGGACTATGACCAGATCAACTATATTCGCGCCGATCTGGTCCGAGATCAACTGGACAAGGAAAACGGAATCAAACTGTTAACTGCTTAACGCGATCGTTTATAGGCCGGTCGCGCAAGATTACAGAAACCAGAGGAAGTTGCACCGACCGATACGGTCAGTTCCTTTCAATCAACAGTCCAGGCTTTGTGCGGTATCGCCCACGATCAACGTACATATCAGTTCATATTCTGTTCAATTCTTCGTGCGTAACTGATCGACTTTTATTTATTGAGATCGGCAAAGTGAAAGTCTCAAAGAGTCGATGGTCGTGGTGATGAGTCGGTTGAAACGACTAGAAGTTTATCCCCGGGGTGATACAGAAGAGAGTGCTCATGACCCAAGAGGTGGGTCGTCTTTAAAGAACACCTCTGACACACCGAGGAGCGGGTCGACTTGCTTTCCACCCAGCTCTCGAGCTCGCGAGCCGACCAGTCCGGGCTGCAAAATCTCCTACATGACTCCCGGGAGGAGGTTGAGGACCGGTCAAAAACTGACTCTTGCTCAAATCAAGCTCAAAATCTTGAACTGGAGGAGTATAGCTGCCGGCTTCCGAAGATGCAGACCGAGTTATATCGGGTTGGCAAAACGAGGGCCGATTTAAACACCGACTCGACTTTATTACTACAGCCGCTGGACAATTTACCGAGATTGGTTGGGGCCCTCTTCTCAGCCTGATGATTCATCCGATCGGGGCTCGGATTTGGGTAGGTCTCTACCCAGCTCTCCGCGGACCACCCGGTTGCCGATTGAAGCAGAGCCTGGTAAAGTTTTGACTGACCTACAAGCTCTGCCTTCTTCCGCTTCGGCACAAGCACAAACAAACCCTGCCTTCTTCTAATCCGGTTGATTCTCCAGACGCTTCAAGTCAGGGTCATGCGCTGTCTGATCCAACCACCACCAAACGGATCAGCGGTCTCATCGGTCCGTCGACTCCTTCTAAGTGCCGACTGGTTATCGGATCCCAGATTGTATACCGATTCGGATTTCGACGATCCCTTCAACCTAGATGAGCAGACCTGGGCCGCTCTGGCCAAGTCACAGATCATTGGTCGACGAACGCTGAAACCGGATTCGACGAAAGCGGTCTCGACCGATCAAGTGTTCGATCTACGACTCTTGGGTAATGAGGAAAGACTCAATCTAGAAGAGAAGTGGCCTGCTCCTAAAGGGAGAGTCGGTCGTCCAACAGCCGTTCCCCAGTCCAACAGTCAAGCTACTCTTAAAGCAGGTTCTGGTCCGATTTCATTTTCCGTTTCAACTTTATCCCAGCCGGATTCAGTTATGATCCTACTAAGCCTTTCTTGGACATGTATTACGTTTCGAAAAAAAACGATTCATCCGGCTCAGCACGTGGTCCGTAAACCTTGGTCCTCAAACCAGTTATGGGGATTGGCTCCGAAGAAGAAATTGGTTCCTCGACTCTTTTCTCGACCCGATAAGTGGGGCTTCCCGACACCTTCGAAGGACGATGGGAACTCCGGTCCGATCACGCCTGCTGATAAAGAGAATTTGTTTGCTTTCAAGCTTTGGGACCCCTGGTGGCCCCTATGACTCAATTGCGTTTCCCGGATCGGCCATGGATCAGCGGGTTGCAAGCGAGATTGGACATATTCGCCGCGTAAAATGCGATGACGATATAGGAGTCGACTCATCAGTTGCCCAATTACAAGAAGATGCGCGATCGTAACGCTGTATCATAGTGTACGTAATCGCCGTCGAAGTCGGGTCAGTACGGCTTGGACTTTGATCTGTGATTACGTTGTGGATGGTGTAACAACCCATGATTGCGGCATCGATGTATTTTTATTCACTTCAGTGCTGCATCTACCCGTTTGTCAGGTTGAGATGAAGAGGCTGTTGCGGGGAATTGGTATTCAGGGTATGGATGCCAGTCTCCAATTGGCACACTACAGGATCCTTTGGTCGATCGCCAGGATCCGTGGCGAAACCAGTACCACCTGGATCCCTGGAACCGTCCGGGACTCCAGCTTTTTCGTCTACGCCACAAGTATGGGGTTTAGTCATCGCGATAGCCGGCTGATTCCATTCATTTCCTTTTAATGCATCAATGTATCACGACCGCCATTCTCTATTACTCTTCCATTATCCATTGTTCCATTTCTATCTTTCGTCACTAGGTCATTCGGCATATATCTAAATATAACTAACATAAAATATATGCTCCATTGGTTCCAACCAGGTCGGTCTTGATCGAGTCGACTTCGGCCGGATCGGTTCCATCTGTTGGTCGGTATATGCCTGCCGATCAGAACTATTGGGACTCTCGATTATCGCTTCGTGAGTCTGCATAACCTCGAACCATGTTCATAAAGAACATCTACGTCGGATGCTAGAGCTTATGCGAAAGCATATTACGTCTCACGCGTTCGCGCTCGAATTCTCGTAGCAATGCTCCACAGTTAAGATCTCGTTCATCCACCCAAGTCGGGTCATCATATCCTTTCCAACGGACAAGAAACGCACGATGTGTCCGGCCATATTGGGTCTTCTTACTCGATCGGGTATCCATGATTCTTACCGCTTCGTATTTGCCCTGATCGATTTGTCTCTCCCAGCTATCTTCCGGCAAAACGGCCTCATCGAAGTCAATCCTTAGCTGATCTTCTGCTGAACACGTGGTCTTTGGACGATCAGGGTATTCCTTGACTAGTTTCAACTTCGATAATTGGACGATAGGAATGACCCCGTAATCAATGCCTGCTGTAAATAGACGGGCGGCATGATCACCGATCAATTCGGAGACACGAAAAGGTCCATGCCACATATGCTTCCTGGCGCACCCTTCTTTCACCCGATCAAGTTAGAGCCAGACCCTAGATCCCGGTTCAATGCTATGCGGACCGGCCTGATGATTGTTCTGGTCAGCTCTATCCTGGAGTGCTTATCCAATTCACTCGTTGACTTGCTCCCGTGCATGTTGATAATGACGTTGGGGTCCAATACGCCATCGGCGGGCCTCGCAATCACGACTTTAAGTACATCCGACCACGATGGCGTCTTTCGTGGTCGACCGTGGATCCCATCCGTAAGCCAAATAAAACGGAGTGTCACCTCTGACCCGATCGAATGAAGAATTTAGCGTGAACATCAGTCTTTCTGTATATTCGTCCCAGTCCTGTCGGTAACATACATATTGATCGCTCTCTTTAGCGTCTGTACCATCCGTTCGGCTTTTCCGATCGATTGTGGCCTGTCACATGTTTGCGCTCTGTCTCTGACACAACATCGGATTAAACGATCGGAAGTCTTCGGCCAAAGACCCGGTTCGGGAAGTTGCCAAATCACCTCACACGCACCGAATCGTATAAAAACACATTATTTGTAACTTTGGGCAACTTGATGGGCCGTTCGAGTAGACCCGACCTTAGCGATCACTAGACCTGTGAATAGATCGGTCTAGATCGACAGTTCGGTGTTGCCTTTAAAAGATTTCGGTAACGAGGGGATATGATCCATCGCTATTACCTGAAAGGGGTACGTCACCTGAATATTCCCAGGTGACTGGCCTCGTGTGATCGGCATACCTTTCCCGGTTTCGCAGTCCGTACAGGTTCTGACGAACTCTTGTACGCTCTGGTATAGTCCACTCTAGTGATTTTTTTTGAGGATCTTGTGGTATATCAAACCGACACCTTGGTGACCACCTTCCAAACTCACATGATAATGAGATAAAATATCGGCCTGCAGGGTTTTAGGGACAACCAACATCACCGATCGATCAAGATCGGTATCTGTAGCAGTAGTAGAAAAAAAGGCCATTTTTTCATCCACTTCACAGCTTGGGTGGCCTTGATGCAGTTCTTCGCTTCATTTCTGACTCAACTTTTCCAGATCACCACATAAAGAGGCCTTCAAATTTACAATCCATTTTTCTTCATCCTGAGCTTCAATCCTGAGCTTAAAGAATCCTTTCGATCCGATGCTGTTTTACTATTCTTTTGTTTAAAATCTCCCCCAAAGTCGCCCTACAAGGTGTCGATCTGGTTCGCGATCTGGTCGCTATCATCACTTGTGCTGGTACTTCTTCGTAATCCGGTCCGATCAGTTCGGGTAACCTATTGAGCTCAACTAATTCACCCAATATCGCATTATCGGTAATCGCCGACCCGATCTTATATTATAACGCATGGTCGTTGTTGCCAAGTGATCGGCACTTCGATTCCAATCCCGTTTCACAAGCAAGAGATCATGGTTCGGCCTACTCGTAGGATTTTCATGGCCAGGTCATTTAACAACTTCAGACGGGGCGCCTTACGGTCTATTTCTCTGATCTGTCTGATCACAAGATTTGAATCTCCACAAATGATTACTCTCCTTTTTCTTTGTACGCTAAAGAGATCCAGACCAAGTAGCAGACCACGGTACTCGGATTCGTTGACCGTGATGCTTGGTGTACAATCCGAAGCAGCTGATATAATGGACAATTCCGATAACTTCCACAAAAAGGCAATTTACGCCCCGACACCTGTTTTAACACTTGCTAATCCATCAATCTTATAACTACCAGGTCCTCATTCTGGCGCACGACCGGTAGAGGAATCGTGATCGACTCCCTACGTTGCTTCCGGGAGCTACCTCGATCGGGGATTCATCGACGTCTGATTGTGGAGTTATGCTGGTTGCCAGGGGGCCGAGAATTTTTTCCTCGCCCTTGGACACTTTATAACTTATAAGGACCACTGCGACAACATTGCTGACCATCGGCCCAGTCTCATATCGATTCCAGTCGACGATAGACGTCAAGCCAGCGTAGACCGTCTTTAGAGTACCTTGCTTGGTCTTGTCACCAACATGGTATACCAAATATCTAATATACGTAACAATTCGAATGCGTCTTTGTCTACCATGCCATTATTGACCTCATTAGGCTTCAAAGTCCGACTTGTAAACGTGACCGGACAATTTATCTCCATCATGGGCTTGGACTATTGCAGCCGATACTACCCATTTTCTCGCGTATAAAATCACTACCGGGACTTTCGCTGGGTCGAAATTTTTAGGCCCAGAGTCGAAACCATCTTCGCTTTCAACATACGTAGTGCAACCATAGCACGCTCCATGTGATTTTCCGATCCGGATGGGGTCTGATCAACTAAAACGTCGGCTTCACAGATCGACTTTTCCGACCCGGCTTTGTGGTCGGCCTTAGTCGGCATCGTTTCCAATCGATCACGTTCACATCACCTGCGGTAATACGCCTGTTTCAATTCGTATGATATAACGACATACACCGAAAAATCTTCAATGAACCCGCTATAGCAATTCAGGCTACAAAGAAAAGGTTGCATGACCTTTAGCGATCTAGGAAACGGTAGGTTACTAAGTGCTCCAAGGTCTTTTGTGTTAGCATCCAACCCCAGGATCGAAACGTTATGACCCAAATAGGCGACTTTGGGCTGACCCCAAAAACTCTAAACCACGCTAATCGACAAATTCTAATGCTCACAGATTTCAAGCAATCATTTGACCTTATTACATTAAATATCCCATAACATGACCGTGACTAAAATGCCATCTATGTAGGATCGGTTTCCTAACACTGACGGTTTCTGGTCATGATCGGGTTCGCCTTCCGTGAACACGTCATGAGATTCAGTGGTTCCCATTCGACAATGATCTGGAAATAGCCATAGATGGCGTTATCGATCAACCTCCGATAAATCTGTGGAGCTCTCTTTAGTCCGAACGGCATTCCATTCCATTCAAAAAGGCCGAAAGGTGTAACAGAAGCCGATATTTACCGAGCCCGATCGGTCATCGATACGACGCAGAAACTACTATCTATATCTACAAACAGAACTATAAGACTTTATTCACATCTTCGAGTAAATCGTTGATCAAAGTCATTGGATGGACCGTCAGCTTTGTAAGCCTGTTGACCATCCTATAAGCGATCTGTTTTTCAATATCATCTATATACTGGTCATCACCTTCATTTATACACAATTGATCATCCACTGGAATTATTTCTTCGAGTCCATCCTGACCTGGAGTCGACCTAGGCAAGTCATCCTACTTCTGGTCTGCCTCCGATTTCACTTCGTTCTCAAAAACCACCACGGATTCTTTTCGTCCAATTTTCTCTACTGGATCGACTTTGCCGGTATTCTCGCTGTAATAAAATCGACTTTGGGACGATCATCATTGTCATCATCCCTCAGGTCGCTCGTCACTCGTGGTCCGACCTAGGTAACATTAAAAATCTTAGACTTTTTTGACACCGTTTTCACTGGTCGGACTTGTAGATGATTTCCTAACCAATAACCTAGTGGGTGTGATATATTCTGGCTTTGCTAGCAAAGGTGAGGTGTACCGACTCGTTATTAATCACGTCGGTAGTGGCCTGGTATCTGTCATTCAATATATCTTCTTGATGACCCAACTGAGACATTCAGATAATATTAATGTAAATAGTGGTGAAACCTATAACCGACTTATTACTTATATTAATAAAAAAATTGAAAAATTGAACATCTTTTAAAATAATCAAAAACTGAAAGATTAAATAAATTATTAGAAATTAAAAGTAATAGGGTACCCCATTAGTCAAGGCGCTTTGCCTTCAGACAACCACATCCCTATGACCATGTCTTCATGAACAATTAACAACCGATCCGAAATATTAGCAATTCTAATATAGCTCGATCTGTTGATCCCTTTGACTAAAATCGAAACCCATCGTTCACCACGAGTCAGCCACAATTTCTGCTAGCGGTCAGTCGATCGGATCATTACGTCGACCGATCGGGCTACTGAAATGTTTTTGTATTGTCCCATCTTAACCATATATGTACGAACACCGTACCGCGGACCTGGACCATATATTTGTAACTGTACTTCGACCGGTAGGGTCAAGGTACCATGGGAAAGGTCGAGTCGTATACCGGCTGGGACCATAAAATCTATCCCCAGTATGGCATCCTGACCGGCTATCCGGTTGATCCAAGCTAAACTAGGGAACCAGCCGGGGTGATCTTCGCATGTGATCGACCTTCCGTCATATAGCAACTTCCACCGATCCCGACGAATTTTTGTCTCTGTGTATCTTCTTTACGACATCCCACCTTACGAGCAAAGGCGGAGTCGATGATTAAGACTTCTGCCCCAGAATCGAGTAATATAGTGGCTTTTTCATTATTAATCTTCCCATTGGCTTTCGCATGTTTGAACCACTTGTCGGGAGAGTGATACTATCATAATCCGCGAGATTTACCAGGCGTAGGTCCAGCTCCATAATCACATTCGATCGGGAATATGCATCAACTCTGAGGTTATGAATCGGATACCGGTCGGCACAATTAGAAATCGAACATGTATTGTCGGTTATCTCTTTTTCCTTATACTTTTTTTTGCTACCGACGTATGCAAAAATGCTAAACATAGAGCACTCGCCTCGGACCAGATTTCAACCTGGCGAGCGATGTAGCTCAACCTCTTTTCACGTCAGATGGAAGCATGGTAGCATTTTTGGTCGGTATGTTCCACTTGCGCATCTGGTTGAAAACCTCTTCAATCGGGCACGAACCAGCATCATGAATTTTTCCGAAAGTCTTACACTCGAAAAACGATGATCAGAAGGGTGACCCTTCCGATCACACTTCCTACATGTCATTCTTTTCCAACAATCACGATCGTTATGCTTGGTCGGCCCGCAATGGACACATTTCCAGCGAGGTCGGTCCGAGTCAGGCTGGTTCCTGCCTCCCTTCCGTCGATCGGTTTCTGTGACCAATGACCACGGACGGAGTACAGTTTCAGTCATGAATATGTGGCGATACTGTTCTTTGTCAGAGCTTAGGCTTAACCGTCGGCACTGCCTGACTCCGCTGCAATCATACAGACTGCTCTAGCTGGTCGGGCCGCTGGCGCCTTGACTTGGCCAGGATGGGGCTTTGATCTGTATCGGTTTGATCCCATTTTGACCTTGGGCTCCCAACGTTTGGCACGTTGCAGTGTCCTCAGGGTCTGTTCCGGTTCTTTAGCTATCTTTAGTCGGAGCAGAGTCAGTTGGTCAGCCAGGTCACGATTATTTAGGTGGGCTGACGTATTCTGTACCTGTCCCAATCCCAATCCAGATTCTTTATCGCAACCGAGCTGCAGCTTGTCACACTTAAATTCAAACATGCGCTTGAGGATTCAAATGTTGCCGTCTCAAGGTATGATCCATGGGCCAAAATACACTATCGTTGGAACTGCGCCTTGTCAACCCTGGAGAAGTATGAACAAGCTGCGGTAGCTTTTGAGCGTGGCATGAAGTTGTATCTCACTGATGACAGCTCGTAAACCCAGATAAAAGCGAACGCTAAGGCGGTTGACAGAGGACGAAACAAACCAGAAGTGAAGTTGAAGGCAGCGGTAGAGCCTGCATCAACACCAATTTCATCGTCACTTACACCGCCAGCATCCTTATCTCCCCCAGCCTCTGTCTCTTCAGCATCGACATATTCTCTGGCAAACTCGTTGAGTACGGGATCAAGGCCAGCAAGGAACCTTCTGTTTCTACTCTCTTGACATCTTTAAATATCAGGTACTCCCGTTTTCATGGCAGTAACTACAGTGGTCAAACCGTTACGTTAGAACGGATTGGCGAAGGAGTAAGTTTACAGCGTTTATTTTTTCTTCAGGTAAAAACACTGTGTGTGTCTATTTATCAACTGCTTTGCGTTCTAATATCCAATGTAACGTGCGCGCAAAGCAGCACCAAGACAAGCAACTTGCAGAGCTATATTTGGAATAAATATATTACTAACTCACGGAGCTGCCACGAACGTGGCAGATCCCATCGGCGTCATGCTTTTGTTTATGCCGTGCAGTTTGGAGATATCGTGATTGTGAAAATGCTTGCGAAATATGTATGAGCAGCAAATGTTAATATATGAAGCGCCGATGTCGCTGTCACTTGCGAAATGCTGCTTATGTTTCAGCTTTTGCTTTGGAACAATGCCTTTGTAAACACAAAACGATGATTTCAAGGGCATGACACCGCAGGATCAAGCCGCCCATTGGTAATTGCTAGTTCGCGCAGGATCCATTTGCTATAACGTATTGCAGCAGATTATGACCTTTATCAGTTTATGAGCGCGAAAAGTGAGATTGGCCAATCACCATTCGCTATAAACAAATCGCGACTGATGATTGGCGGGGTTATTGACGCACCGCCCATTCAATATAGAAATGGAGATCATCTTTAGATTTGAATCGTCGAAAACAGCACATCCACTTGGTGTTTGTATGGCATTTCGTATCGCTGGAAATGGTCTCCTCATAACTGCTTATAACTTGAATAAGCTGCTGACGCTGTTCACCTGACACATGGACGTTTCTGTGCCTGAGCATGTCCTTAACGTCGTACAAGCTTATCTTGCACTGGCCTCGATGGTCTTTGTTATGCTATTGAAATTCTCCGTGAGACAGCCGAGGAGAATAACGATCTTCTTTTCGTCTTTCATCTCTTCACCGACCTTTGCAAGACGCAGACAAAGGTCGCCCAGCGTTAACAGATGCTCCATCAGATAGTCTACTAAATCCATCTAAAACTTGTGTAGCTTATTGTGAATCTGTACCCGGTTGGGGAGAGTGCGTTTCACGAAGAAGTCGCGTAAGATATTCTATGCCTTGAGGGCGGTAATAGCCTTACGAATCAGTGACTGATACATGGGGATGGGCCACTTCGCTGTCACTGCCAATGCTCTTATATTGTGAACTTTTATTCGGGTGATGCGAGCGCGCCATCTGTCTTAAATAGTGACGTCTTCATCGTCGATGTGCTTTGACAAATCTCTCCGCGTGATAGCAATCCGGGTGTCCAACTCCCACGTAAAATTGTTGTCGTCTTGAAGTGTGCTTGCAAGGCGATATTTGGGCTCATAACCCGTAAAGGTTTTGGGGCACGTGGCTTAAGTGGACAAAAATGAAAAGTGAATTGAATAGGAAGACATATATATCTAGCATAAGAGACTCAGCTGTGTTCGAATGTTTTCTAATGGAAATCTTTTGGATTATTCGATATACAGTACAGTTGTGGTACGTAGAACTGTGATGAGACCTGTCGCACATGGACAACTGATATTTACACAAGCCATTGAAATCATCAAGCGCAAGCAAAGACTTAGATTGAGACTACAGGTATGTGTAAGTTATACTATTAATACATGGAGACAAAAAAATGTTTTTGTAGTTAGTGCACATTCGCACGTAAAAAAGGTTGCTAAAAGGTTTGTTACAGCAACGTCTAGGTCAATCGCTATATTTGGGGTAAGGTACCCATAGGTTTGTATTGGATTTAGGGATAAAATCAGTCTCTACTTTTCTTTTTGTAAGACACGAGTCGCTTTTGGCTCACAGCAGAGGGTTAATAAGGTCCCCTTTTGTTGCCATTAGTTTGTCCCGGGAAGGTCACAAGGAACACACCTGAAGTCCCCTGACCGGACCCATTTAGAAAATGTATACTCACTCATGTCGCCCGTGTTTGGAACACGGTATTATTGTATTGGAACGGAATGCGAAGTTTTGGCTTACTGCGGGAGATTGTTGATTATTATTTGGAGTTTACGGCTACGCGTAAGATTAAGTTACCCCCTTATTTTCTTTGGTTGGGTCGGTTGATTGAATAATCTCGGTCTACCCTTTGCGGTGTACAAATTTCAAGTGTAACGCCAGTCCGCTCCCGGTGAAGATTTCCGCCCAGGAGCAACACTAGTTCAAACTCTCATTCACCTATTTTACCGACTCTTAATTTTTCGCCCTAGAGTCCACCAGGAGAGCGTGATCGCCGGTCCTGACGGGTACACAAGAAGAGATTTGAAGAGATGGATAATCCTAGTCGTAACGGCCAAGGTGATTGAAGTGGTTCAGCCAGCTCGACGCTGGCTCGGACCAAGACCTGGATGGACGGAGTACCCCCTCCAACAGTCAGTAATATGCCCCCCCCCGTGGGTGTTCGCACCTCGAAAAAAAATCCGAGAGCGACTACACCACAATTGACTATTGTACTTCTTCAATGCCCCAATGAATCTGCCCCAGTGTCGATAAAATGGCGTTACTGGCATGTATCCGAAGGACGAAGAGTGAGAATAAAGTGGCGTCCAAACTGTTTGAACGAGTAGCCGTTTTTGGCTTGACGACGCATGGAAACCTTACCGGCTACAGACTTGATAGTCGCTTCATCGAGCGCGTAGCACTTGACGCTCGATGAATTATCTGTGACGGAGAGAAGGCGTCGAAAGAGCAGCGTATACGACGACGTTACGGTTTCTGATAGTGGCACAAGATGCTCTTGTAGGTGAAACTGGCTCAGATGATTCAAAATGCCCTCCACTTCGGCGACCGTTTCCAGTCTTCAATGCTTAAGCGTGTCCACGCTGTCCCCAGTTCTGGCATCGTCGCTGTTGGTCTTGATGGAGATTGAAAATAGGACCAGTAGGAAGCAAATTGCAGGCAAACTGTTTTGACGAAGTTGGTGATCGCCCAAATGGACGTCAGCGTGGACGGCGAGACGCTTTCAAAAATGAGACATGATGGGGGTGTCAGATCCGTTGCACTGAGTGCAGCTAACGCATCGGTACTTCAAAGCAGTGTACAAACTTTTCAAGCAAGTACAAGATGCGACGAAACGGCGTCTCCCTGTGAAACGATCAGCCGGGACGTACCCCAAGCGCCGTGACCACACACCAACGTAATGTCGATGTCAGGTCATCCTCTTGTTGCTCTCCATCGCGCGTGTTTTCTTACCACGGAGTCCAATTCAAAGGAAAAGTGTCGTTTGGAACACTCTGAAAACGTGCATAATTTTAAATGGACGAGAGATTATATGTGTCTACAGCTGTTTGATTCACCAATTGCGGTTTTTATTGGTGAAATCCGGCGGCACAACTTCGGCAACCAGCCTTTTCATCTTGTTCTTCTACAATTTGTCGAAACTCGCGATAAAAACTTAAAAATGCTTGTCCCCTCGCCGCTTTCGACTCGGCCGCGAGATAAGGGTAGATCAGGGTGGCCACAAGTGTACGTAGGTGGCCAAACAAAATACCCTAAGTACCGGTATAGTAAAAATGTTATTGTCAAGTATCAGCTGCTTAAACGGTTGCTTTTTAAGGCAACCGTATTTAAAAATAGGAATAGCGGTTTTTAGGAAGCCAAAGTATCGACGGACCGTATACGAGACTTTTTGTTCGGCGTCGAAGCTGCGTGCCAGCCTTTCGTGCGTGAACGGCGAGCAACTTTGTCCAAGCAAGCTTGAAATTGGTCCAAGGGACGACAAGCTGGTCTCAAAGTGGCCCATTTTCTCGGGTTTCCCACTCTCGATCTAGTCCGTTTCAACAACGTTTCAACCGTTCGCTCCCACATTCTATCACGTTACCAACTACACGGGATTTAAATTTCTATGTACACGATCAATTGGCATACCTGAGCACCCACCTATATGTAGTTTGGCAAGGCCGCTCGCCGGTCCACTTATGGTGTCCTCGTTCTGCTGGCGGGTGGACAGGTCGTAGCACCAGTCCATATTCGCGTTATCATCGGCAGATGCCGGGTATATGGCCCTGTCATTCTGCGTGCAGAAGATGCTGTGGTTCCGACACCTATTCTCCGAGCTCGGTTTAAAAGAGCTTCCACCTACCATCGTGAATATTGACAACAAGGCAGCAATGAGCATGGCTGAGTACAGTAGCTACGAGGTACGCGCCAAGCATATAACTTGCGTTATCCTTTTGTCCTCGACACGATCAAGAACAGAGTGATCACGCTTGAGTACGTCCCGACTGCGAGCCATCTCGCGGACTACATAACAAAAGGTTCTCAGTACTTGGAGTTGATAAATACAAGTGGGGTTTACTATAGTTGAGTTTGGCTTTCCGGTGTCGGCTTATGGGGGATGTAGTAGCTGCGCAAATCCAGTTGTTCATGTGCGACAGGTCACAATACATATCTTGGGTCTAACCCGACACAACGAATGCACTGTTTGCCTAAGACGCCCGTGTTTGGAACACGGTTTAATGGTGTTGGAGGGTTTGGCTGACTGTGGGAGAGTGTGGAGACATATTTGGATCTCACGTTTGTTCACATAAGATCGGAGTACCCCCCCTATTTTTTTTTGGCTGAAGTGACCGACCGAGTCTTCTTGGTTCAGTATTCGCGCTACACTTAAGTCAAGTATAACTGCTACCCACTCCCCGGTAAAAATTTCCGCCCTGGAGCGATCCTAGTTCCAACCATCGTCGGCCTGCTGCCTTAATCTGGCATCTTGATTTTCGCCCGAGACACCAAGATAGCCTAACTGCCAGAACAGACGGGTACACAATCTCGAAGAGTATGTGTGGTGTAGTTGCTCTCAGAAATTCCTCCCGAGATGCGAACACCCACGGGGGGATCAGATGACTGACTGTCGGAGGGGGTACTCCGTCCATCCAGGTCTTGGTCCGAGCCAGCATCAAGCTGGCTGGACCGGTCACTTCCATCACCTTGGCCGTGACGACCGGGATGATCCATGTTATGTAAAGCTCACCTTGTGTACCCGACAGCACTGGCGGTCACGCTCTCCTGGTGGACTCTAGGGCGAAAAGTTAAAAGTCGGTTTAATAGGTGGACGAGGGTTAGGACTAGTGTTGCTCCTGGGCGGAAATCTTCACCGGGGAGCGGACAGGCGTTATACTTGAAATTTGTATACCGCAAAGGGTGTACCGAGAGTATTCGATGGGCCAGCTTAACCAAAGACAATAAAGGGGTTTCTCCAATCTTATGCGTAGCCAGGAAATCCAAACAATACTCCACGATCTTCCACAGTAAGGCAAAACTTCGCCACACTTTCCAATCGATCTAAACCGTGTTCCAAACACTGGCGACTTAACTTGAGTATAAGTTTGGCAGCGACTCCCCGTCAGGGGACTTCCGGAGGGTTCCTTTTAACCTTCCCCGGGCAAACCAATAACAACTAGCGGGGACCTTGTTAACCCACTGCTGTGAACCATTGACAACTTGTGTATTAGAAAGCGAAACCTAAATCCAATATAA
>MIQA02020534.1:0-18026 GCA_001887855.2 Sclerospora graminicola
TGCGCCCTTTGGAAAGTACTTTGCATTATTTCATAAGTCGCTTCACCACAGCCGCCCCTGAGTCGCGTCACGGCCGCACAACGGTTGGGGCACGATCTCACTCGAACTCGCTTGACCTGATACCGCTCATCCATGCCTCGCTTTGGTACGTCGCCCCACTAATTTATAACATTTCCGTGAACCCGGTCGGTCTCCCCACCGGCTGGCAAGCACGTCCACCAATGCTGACATTATCTTGGTATACCTCCAGTCTTGCAAATTGACAAGGCCAACGTCTGTCGTCTCGTTCTCGTGGACGACGACTCGCCCGCCAGCGGGGTGGAAATCGCAAAACCGCCGAAATCGTCCCGCACTCCCGATCTGGTGCTGTCGACCGCTGACGCCGAGGCTGCGCTCCGCGTCCACGGCCAGGCTTGCGGCGACCGAGACGGATTGAAGGCCGTCGTCTCTTCCCTTCGGGCGGAGCTTCAATCTTGTCAGGACAACTATGAAGCTCTCTCTCAGAGCTTCAAGACTTCTTGTGCGATGCTGGACCGCTTGAACGCCCGGGTCGCCGAGCTAGAAACTCAGTCGCAAAACAGCGGAGGATGAGGTGGCCCGCCTCAGGGCCATTGTGGGTCAGCTTACGGACGCTCTACAGCAAGCTTCCGCGCCATCCGTCCCCATCTCCGAAACGGCGGGGATGGAGAAAAGGCTGGAGATGTTGACCGCCCAAGTGGATAGCTTGGAGCATATCCAGGCTAACTTGGTCCGTCAACTCGCCGCTGCCAACCGCCGGGCCGATGAAGCTGCCGTTCGGGGTCCATCTCCGGAAACAATCGATCTCCAGAAACAGGTGGCCGATCTCGAGCGTCAAGTCGCCATCCTGACGGGAGAGCGAAACCGCCTCCGCATGCTGGAAGACGTCGTCGAACCTCTCTGGGCTGCCAATCGGGAATTGGCCCAACGATCTAAGCTTCAGCGTAAGTGCCTCATCTCATCTTACGTTGTAGCCCAGTCGCTTACAGCCCTTATTTTCTTGTCGCTCCGCAGTTCAACAGCTGGAACAGCTGAAGCAGCAGTCTGCTAAAATTCCGGACATGTCTCGGGAACTTACGCACCTTCGTACCCGGCTCCGCCAGGTGTCCCAAGACCTGGATAAAGTGCGGGACAACCGAGACCACCTGCGCGACTCCCACGCCCAGACCCTTCGCCAAATCTCGGATCTGGAGCGGCAGCTGCAGGAAGCCACTTCTCGGCAACAGGAGTTGCGGTCTGAGCTATACCAGGCCCGCCAAGAGAATTCCGACGCCCATGCTATACTGGCTCGGGCGGACCGTGTTTGCCATGCCATGCTGGATAAAGAGGATCGTTTTAGGTCCTTGTTGTGTGAACTTCAAGACCAGCTCGAGGCGACTCGGAGCCAGGCCGCTCCTCTTTTGCAAGCTCCTCCCAATGTACGGGAATCCGTCTTGTCTGTCTTGGGGATGGTGGATCAGTGGAAGACTTCTCCGCCGAACCCAACCCCGTTGCCCGCTGCAGCAGAGTCGGAACCTGAGGAACTTCCCGCCGGCTCCGACTCGCCCCTCGCCGGTCCAAACTCTTCGTCCGCCTCGGCAGGATCGCGGGGCCAAAAACGTCCGGCCGGCTCTAGCCCTCCATTGGCCGGTGCTATCCCGCCTAAGAAGAGGAAGCAGAGCGAATCCCCACCCTCGCGCCAGTGTCCTCCGGACAAGTCGGGCGACGGGGAAGAGCTCGGGTCGGAAAGTGATGACAGCTTGTTCGCGAAACGGTCCCCTCTTCCATCTCCACAATACACCCCCGGTAGAACCGGTCTCACCCCCCGTTCTAACTCTGAAGAGGACTCGGAATCCGAAGCGGCCGTGGCCCCATCCGGGTCAGCGGCGCGCCCCCTTCTGGGCCAGCGGCCGCGTCGCCCGATTCTTCCTCGGACTCAGGGTCATCCTCCCCTTCGTGTATCTATGATGATGACGAAGAAGACGAGGATTACGAGGCCCAGCGAGTCAGTGTTGCGTTATCCCGCTCTCGCGCGGATACCCGTCGCCGTCTTTCCAGTTCCGGTGGGCGAACGACGGGCCAAATGAAATCCAATCCGATCATCGATCTGCAGACTCCGCCGCCGGCAGGTTTTGGCTCCGGAGAACATGAGCCGTCCGACCCATCCTTGCTTCCCGGCATCGTCGACACCCCGGCCGCTCCGGTCGCGCGTAACTCGAGTTCCAACGGAGTGGCCGAGGAAAAAGTGGAGGACAACGACGAGGACATCCCTGATCAGTGGTTGACTCCTCCCGACCTGAGTGATTCAGCAGAACCTCTCTCCCAGACTCCGGCCAAAAAACGGCGATCAACCCCGGCCGGGTCACGTCCCACACGTCGACCCCCCGACCGGCAGCCAAACCTAAGGTCCGGAAGAGTGCTCTACCCCCTGCGCCCTCTTTTCCCAAACTTCCGCTTCTGTGGTTATCGGGCGGGCGCTTCCCCAGTGGGGCGGATCGGTCCGCCATACTACCTTGGCCAGTCGAGCAACTGAGCAATACCAGTCTAGCTGATATCTCCAGTTCCCAACTCGCTCACTCCCTATCCCGTCCACCTCTCTGGTTGTTCCCTCGATCTCACAAGAGGCCATCCTCAGAGACTTGGAACCCTGACCGGATGGGATCGGGCGCCATCGACGCACTCATGGAGACCAAACTTTGGAAAATCCTGAACACCAAGATGCCGGATATGGGGCTTCCATCCGACCCACGGTTCACGGAATTCAAGGCGAGACTTCATGATTTCACCGTGACTCACGCTTGGGCCATCTGGGAGTCTACCCACTTCCTGTACATCTCTGATGAGGACAAGCGAGTGGACGAATCCCTCCGCAGGTACTCTCTTGCCCGTAAGAACCGTCGGAGGCGAGCTTCCAAGGCGTGGGTCCGTCTGTGTACGTTCATCATGGAGGGTAGCCGGGATGGTAACTGTGACTTGGACCTGTTTCTCTTCCCGTTCATGCTCCATCTACCGAACCGCAGGAGCGGAAATGCAGCGGAAGTAGGGACGTGGTATCCCGGCCTAGGTGCGCTGGATCAGACCATCTCCTTTTCCAAATCCTTGGCGACCATTGACCAGCAAGATCCTTGGCGCAATCAATACCGCGCACGGCCCTCCGACCACCCTGGACTTCGGGTGACTCGGCTCCACGGCAAGTACAGTCATCCACGGGGATGAGTAGTCGGGCTTGCTTTAATTCTTTTATTTCTCTCGTTTCTCTTTTAATATATCCATCCGTTCCTCTTTCGTTCCCACTCCAAACATTTACGGTCGACTACTAACCGTGGTTAGTCTCGTCAGCCCTGGTTGAGGGTGACCTTTCATTGCTGCAGGGCACTGCTTGGTCCGATCAGGCGTGAGCGCCCTGTCCCCAGTCACGGTCGCTATATTCCTCATCCACGGGACGGCTGGATCCGGGCGAGGGGTCCTCGTCTCTAGCGGCCGGTTTGATTATCTCCGGTAGCTTGTTCATCTCCGCCAATCCGTCCAACAATCCTGGATCTGAAACGGTGAGACCGATCTGATCTCGCATGGCCAAGGTGGCCAGATGGTCTGCGCTGTTGTTCCACTCTCGTTTGACATGTAACAGTTCATGTTCCGGCCAATTCCGCAGGGCGGACATGACCCGATCGTTCAACAGTCTCAGCCGGGGCGCCTTACACTCTATCTCTCCTGTGATTTGCCGGATCACCAGATTGGAATCACCACATATGATGATCCGCCCCTGTGTCCGGCCAGTGAGCAGATCTAGGCAAAGTAAAAGCCCTCTGTACTCCGCTTCGTTCACTGTTATGCCAGGCGTGAAATTCGAGGCGGCCACGACCACTTTCCACTCGGGTAACTTCCACACAATAGCGCTATATGCCCCGACCCCTTTCTTTACACTCGCCGACCCGTCAAAACTCAAAACCATTAGTTCCTCCGTGGGTCCCACTCTCGGCGGCGGTAATACGATGGATTGTCGAGGCTGCTTCCGAGGCGCTATCGCTATCAGTGCTTCCTCCACTTCTGCCCTTGGGGTAATGCTGGCAGCCAGCGTGCCCAGTATCTCCTCTTCTCCTTTGGTACACTTAATTACTTCGAGGGACCACTGAGACAGCAGAGCCGCCCATCTACCCAGCCGGCCGTCAATTCCATTCGCCGTCAGGAGCCATGATAGGGTCGACCGTCTAGATAGTACTTTGATAGGTCGAGACACCAGCATAGTATAACACACATCCAAGATCCGCAATAGAGCCAAAACTTCTTTATCCACCAATCCGTAATTGACTTCATTAGCCTTCAGGGTCCGGCTGGTGAAGGTCACGGGACAGTACACTCCGTCATGATCTTGCACGAGAGCGACCGAGATCGCCCACTTGTTAGCGTAGACGATGACCACCGGAGTCTTATTAACATCGAAATGTTTCAGGACCGGTGTGGTCGCCATCTTCGCCTTTAACATACCAAAGGCCACCATCGCCCGGGTCATGTGGTCGTCCGGGCCGGCCGCTTGTCGGGGCGGAAAAGGGCGCCTTCTCATTGGCCGAAATAGCTAAAAAGGGCGGTATCTCATTGGCTGATATTGCCGGCCCGGCTTGCGTCTCCGCTTGCCTATCCTGCTCTCTCAGCTTATGGTAATCCACCTCCCGCAACTCATACAAGACCGCCGCATAAACTGCAAAATCCTCGATGAACCGACTGTAATAATTCAGGCTGCCCAAAAAGGATTGCATAGCCTTTAGGGATCTAGGGAAAGGCAGATTACTCAGGGACTTCAAATCCTTCGGATTAGCCTCCAGTCCGGCGATCGAAACCTGATGACCCAGATAGGTCACCTTAGTCTTTCCCCAGAAACTCTTAACCACACTAATCGAAAGATTCCACTTTCACACGTAATCATCAACTTCTCCACTTTGTCACACAGTAAATCCCAGGTAGTTGCCGTAACGAGAATGTCATCAATGTAAGACCGCCGCCCCAAAACTGAAGGTTTTGGGTCGGGGTCCGGGTCACCTTCGGTGAACACATCTCCGACCAGAGCCGGATCTTGATCCGCCTTGATCTTGAAGTGTCCATACAGCGCGTTATCTATCAGCCGTTGATAGATCTGCGGGGCATTCTTCAGACCGAACGGCATCCGATTCCACTCGAACAACCCGAAAGGCGTCACGAATGCAGAGATCTCCCGTGCACGATCGGTCATAGAGACCACCCAGAATCCACTGGCCATGTCCAATGAGCAATACCACAAAACTTTATCCAGGTCCTCCAACAGGTCGTTTATCAGCGGCATCGGATAAATCATCAGCTTAGTCAGCCGGTTCACCAGCCGGTAATCGATGCACAACCTTATATCCACCCCATTCTTCTTAATAATAATTACAATGGGCGAAGCCCATGGCGAGGTGAACGGCTGAATTATCTTGGTGGCCAGCAAACCCTTGATAAGCTCTGACAGCTTTTCCCGATATTGGGGGGCGACTCTTCGGCATCTCTGTGCTACCGGCTTGGCACCTCCCACATCGATATCACAAACCGCCCCATGGGCGGCCGGAGGAAGTGCGTTCCCTGGTCCGATCAACAGATGTTGTCTTTTCCATATAATATCCTTCAATCTGCTGATCTCCTCCGGGGTGTTCACATCCGGGTCTCCCACTTGTAGATCGTCGATAGTGATCGCTGGGGGGCAGGGGGTCACCTCAGGTAGCACCGCCATCTTCTCTTCCATGCCTTCAACGTATAGCTCGCCCCCTTCACGAATGCAGACTTGGTCGGCTTCGGCTGCTTCGGGATCTTGGTCGGCCGGCTGGGCCGATCCGCCTTCGGCTATTTCCGAATTCTGCTCGGCCGGCTGGGCCGATCCGCCTTCACTTCGGTCGTCAAACCAACTGTCATCGGGGTTGACCGCATATGCAACTCTGCTCGGTCCTTTCTCCCGACCCTGTCGTTCGTCCGTCTTCCTCTGAGTGGGCAAAACCAGTTCCGCGATCGGGGCGTAGCTTCGGCCAATACATTCAGCCGGATCCGGCGACGGTCGGCTCCGCGTCAATATTTAGAAGGGGTCCGGTACTCGGGTTTATCCACCATCGGAGTCTGGTCCTCTTCTAATTCTTCCTCTTCGCTGACCAGATCGGTGGTTGCCTGAAAAGCCAGGTTTTGCCACTCGATATAGCGTCTTGAACCAATAGTGACATAGCCCGGCCGGCGGGGCACTTTATCCTCGGCCAGCCACATTCCAATAATCACATCTTCATGCAAGGTGAGGGTTTTTTCAGAGATGTTGGTCACGCTTATAGAGTTGAGATGACCACCCCCTTTAACAAACGATGGTACCCAGCACTCGCCCCTTGTCAGCCATAACTTACTCCGGCAGTCGTGTGGCCGTAACATTACTTCCACCGCCTTTCCCACTGGCACCGTTACAAACTGACCTAGCTTGAGGAACTGGACGTGGGCTCCATATAAGGGCCGCCGGCCGGCCAGCTGGATCTGTACCTCGTCCGGCAACGTCAATGTTCCATGCGATAAGTCCAGCCGTATGCCGGCCGGGACCATAAAGTCCATGCCCAACATTGCATCCTGCCCGGACAGTTTGCATACCCAGGCGGTAAAAAAATATACCAAAGACCCAGATAACGTAATCTTGACTCTTGTCTTTCCTTGGGTCATGTATGAACTCTCTCCGATGCCGATACATTCCTGCCGCTTCGTCTCGTCTATCTCACTCCCCACTTTACGAGCAAAGGTGGTGTCTACGATAGACACTTCCGCGCCAGAGCCGAACAGCATGGTAGCTTTCTGGTTATTGATTTTCCCATCCGCCTTGGCCTGCTTGAACCATTTATCCGGCGAGTGATACTTCCAATAACCTCGCGACTCGCCAGGTAACAGGTTTAATTCCATTCGCACTTCAGACCGGGAATACTCATCCGTCCGTATACGGATCACCAGGAAGGGGTCAGCCGTGCCGGCCGGAGACCGGATGACGTAATCGTCAAACTTACATGTATTGTAGGTTATCCTTTGCTTTGCTTCTTGATTATCCTCTTTACCGACATATGCATAGATACTAACACTAGACCGCTCGGCTCGAACCAGATTCCAACCTGGCGAGCGATCTAGTTTAACATCTTTTTCACTCCGGGCGGCAGCATTCCAGCATGCTTGGTCGGGACGTACCACTTCTTCATCTGGTTGTAGAATTCTTCAATTGGGCACAGTCCCGCCTCATGCACCTCCCCGCAAGTCTTACACGTGAACAGGCAGTGTTCCACCGGGTGTCCCTTCCTCTCGCACTTCTTGCACGTCAGCCGCTTCCAACAGCTCCGGTCGTCATGCTTGATGGACCCACAGTGGGTGCACTTGCGCCTGGGGTAATCCTGGTCAGTTCGAGCCGGAAAACCCTTCGACTGACCGGACCCGGCTGGCAGCCTGGACGGCTGACTGGCTTCTGCCGAGAAAAGGTACCGATACTGTTCCTCCTCAGACTCGCCCCCAGATCGCTGATACTCCTCTTCCGAGCTGGTCGCGTCTGACTCTCGGGCGACCGTGCGGACGGCTCGGGCCGTCCTGGTAGATGGCGGCCGGCCTCCTTGTTCCGCGTTGAATCGGGACTTGAAACGGCCGGTTCCAACTGCCGCCTTGGGGCCTCGCTTCTTCGCTCTTAGGTAGGTGCGCAACGTCAATTCCAGCTCCGTGGTATTCTTCAACCGCAATAACGCCAGCTGGTCTGCCAGTTCCCGATCGTCCAACGTGCTGATAAAATGTTCCACATGTTCACGGGCGGCTTCCGACCGGCTGGCATCTTCTTTAACGGGGATATCCGCCCTCATGCCAGCGACATTTAAGCGATGGAGATACTCCAGGGGGGTCTCATCCGCTCGCTTCTTGGTGTGGAAATATTGTCGCGCCGCTGACGTTCCAGATCCGCAGTATTGTTCCTCGAACGCACCGGCCAATCCTCTCCAGTTTCCTCGGATTTCCCGGCTGAGCTGTTGGATCCAGTTTTTTGCTGGACCTTTCATCAAATCCCCAAAGATCAGGCATTTCTCATAGTCCGACGTCCGGTCTCTGAGAAATGCCGACTTCGTCTTGCTCAGCCATCCTCGGCCTTGATCCTCGTCCGTGTCGCGTCCGGTGAAGTTTTCAGCTCGGACGTGGCCGACATTCGCACCCTCGTGATCGCTTCTGAATCTGCATCAAACGCTTGGGCCGAGGCCATATGGGCTCGGCGGGCCATCCCCAGATCCAAGTCATCCGGATCGTAATGGTACTTGGCCGACTTGACGGATTCCATATCCACGTCGCTGAGAGACAGCTTCCTATTCGTTGGCCGACGTCCGGTCCGGCGACCTGTCTGGCGGCTCGGCGGGGCGGCATGGGGTTCACTCTGCTTGGACTGCACCGACTCCATGTCTTCGTCACTTGGCTCCCTCGCATAGTACTGAACTGGCTCGGGCGCCTGCGTTCCACGACGAGCCGGCTGGTCCGGTGACTTTGGACTGCCGCGGCTGGCGCTCAGCTGACGCTGCTCTTCCAAGAATCGCTCCATCATCGCCGAGAACATGTTTTGCAGGTGATCCGGCACCTGAGGGGCGGCTTGAGTGGCGGCCGGGCTGCCAGATTGACATTCCTTCTTGATCTGCCCATCCGCGTCTTCGTCTTCTTCCTTCGGTTCTGGATCCGCCGTCGCCGTCCGCCAGGCCTGTACACTGTACTGGCCGGCGTTCTTCCGCTCGGGCGTAACCGGATCCTCGTGTTCTCCAAGTCTCATGGCCGTCGCCACACGCGCTGCTCCTCTTGGGCCAAGCGTCATGCGGGTGATACCCACCGATGAGACAGACGAGTCTGCTTCCGAAGGGGCAGACTCGTACTGCGAAGAGCCTGAGTGTATCCCGGCCGGTTTGCTTGTTGCCGGCGGCGTGGACGGCGCCACTCCAGTCGTAGCTGTCATCTTCTTCGACGGCGGCGAGCAACCCACTAGCGGTACCAAGTGGTCGTGCAGGGCGCTGGACGCCTCCTTCAACTTGTCCATCTTCAGATCAAACAACTCGTTCGGATCAAACACGCCGGTGTTGATGCCGGCTTGTTTGAGTTGATCGAATAGTCCTCTAATGAGGGACACGTGGCCGTCTGAGAGAGTTGGGGGAGAGACGGGACCTTTCAATCCGCCTATGATCTTCGGCCGTGTTATTTTCAGCACCTTATCTGTCCGCGAGAATTGCCCCAACTCGTGAAGATGGAAAGCACGCTCCAAGTCTATATCCGTCTATAGGCCGTCCTGCTTCTCTTCTTCCTCTTCGAAACGCGGTTTATCTTTGTGGGTCGGATAATCCAATTCCTGCCAATTCGGTCTCTTTAGGGGTAGGGGGGCCAGATCGCGACTTGTTCCCGATCCGGCCGGCTTCCCACTCCGGTCGTATCCAACTTCCGCTTTTTCTTCCTTAATTTTTTCTTTTATATCCATAATATGCATTTGTTCGTTAGGATCATGGTCGGAACCATGATCCTTCCTCGGACTATGGCGACTTGCACCATAGTCCGATCCGGCTCCATCCGTGTAGCGGCCGGCACTACCGTAAGTAGTACCGTAATCCGCCCCCGGCGGAGCCTCTAGGGGAGTAACTTCTTCTTTAATGTCAACCTCGAACTCCCCCAATCCGAGGCGACCATCGCATCCTTCCATCTTAAGCAGCATTGGGGGCGATATGCCTTCCCCCAATGCACCCGACACAACATCGTCAACAAATTTGACAGGTTTAGGTCTTTCGCCCGCTAGGGACTCGCGGCGATATCCAGGGTCACCAAGAGATCCGGGCACGCGCACCATTGTGGTGTAGTCGCTCTCAGAAAATCTTCCTGAGACGCGAACACCCACGGGGGTTCCAGACGACTGACTATCGGAGGGGGTACTCCGTTCATCCGAGTCATGATCCGATCCGGCATCCGGCCGGCTAGATCGGTCACTTCCATCCGCTTGATCGTGACTGCTCGGATGTTGCATGTTGAAAGCTCACCTTGTGTACCCGTCAGTACTGGGTGGTTTGCTCTCCTGGTGGAACCTAGGGCGAAAAGTGTAAATCCGTCGAATAGGGAGATGAGGGTTAGGACTAGGGGTAGCTCCTGGGCGGAAATCGTCACCGGGGAGCTCGTCTGGCAATACACTTGAAGTTTGTATAGTGCCGGCTGGACCGAGAATAATCAATCGGCCAGCTAAACCAATAACAATGAAGGGCGAATCCAAATGTGTATGTGAGGAAGATACAACTCCACACTCTTCCACAGAAGGCCAAAATGTCACCACTTCCCAATACTTAATACCGTGTTCAAAACACGGGCGACTTGAGGTGAGTATACGAGACGCCGCGACTCCCGGTCAGGGGACTTCCGGTGGGTTAACTTAACCTTCCCCGGGCAAACCAATAACAGCAAGAGGGGACCTTGTTAGCCCTCTGCCGTGAACCAATAAAAGCGACTTGCGTCTAAGAAAGCGAAACGTATACTGATTTATCCTATGTCCAATACCCCCTTTGTGTAACCTACCTCAAATAACACGCCTGACCAGTCATGTATCTTACCCACGCAACCCGGCTAACTCCGACTCTGCGTACCGGCACGGCCGGTACACCAAACCCCAATGGTACCAACCCGGCCGGTACACCGAACCCATCTGGTACCAGCCCGAATGGTACATTGTACCCGGCCGGCTCGGCCGGATAGCCACCCATCCGAGCTCCTCGGCCGCTGGCGCTAGCAATTCCTTGGCGACTTCTCATCCGATCCGGGTGCCTCCCTCATCCACTAGAACCATCATCTTCCTTCAGGCTCCCTTCACTCATTCCTTACAAACAATCCGCCGCCTCGGCCGTCCGCCATCCGCGCCTCGGCCGTCCAACCTCCGTGGCCTTACCATCCGCTTAGCCCGCTGTTCGACTATCCACGCCCCTTGTCATGTCCACCAGCCTGATTTCCAGCCTGGCGCCACCCGGCCGCTTGTAGACTTCCTCGGCGGCGACTATCCGGTGCCCGCGCCCTTGGTCCGTATTTCCGCCAATCAGCATGCGCCCTTTGGAAAGTACTTTGCATTATTTCATAAGTCGCTTCACCACAGCCGCCCCTGAGTCGCGTCACGGCCGCACAACGGTTGGGGCACGATCTCACTCGATCTCACTTGACCTGATACCGCTCATCCATGCCTCGCTTTGGTACGTCACCTCACTAATTTATAACATTTCCGTGAACCCGGTCGGTCTCCGCACCGGCTAGCAAGCATGTCCACCAATGCTGACATTATCTTGGTTTACCTCCAGTCTTGCAAATTGACAAGGCCAACGTCTGTCGTCTCGTTCTCGTGGACGACGACTCGCCTGCTAGCGGGGTGGAAATCGCAAAACCGCCGAAATCGTCCCGCACTCCCGATCTGGTGTTGTCGACCGCCGACGCCGAGGCTGCGCTCCGCGTCCACGGCCAAGCCTGCGGCGACCGAGACAGATTGAAGGCCGTCGTCTCTTCCCTTCGGGCGGAGCTTCGATCCTGTCAGGACAACTATGAAGCTCTGTCTCAGAGCTTCAAAACTTCTTGCGCGATGCTGGACCGCTTGAACCCCCGGGTCGCCGAGCTGAAACTCAGTCGCAAAACAGCGGAGGATGAGGTGGCCCGCCTCAGGGCCATTGTGGGTCAGCTTACGGACGCTCTACAGCAAGCTGCCGCGCCATCCGCCCCCATCTCCGAAACGGCGGGGATGGAGAAAAGGCTGGAGATGTTGACCGCCCAAGTGGATAGCTTGGAGCATATCCAGGCTGACTTGGTCCGTCAACTCACCGCTGCCAACCGCCGGGCCGATGAAGCTGCCGTTCGGGGTCCATCTCCGGAAACAATCGATCTCCAGAAACAGGTGGCCGATTTCGAGCGCCAAGTCGCCATCCTGACGGGAGAGCGAAACCGCCTCCGCATGTTGGAAGACGTCGTCGAGCCTCTCCGGACTGCCAATCGGGAATTGGTCCAACGATCTAAGCTTCAGCGTAAGTGCCTCATCTCCTCTTACGTTGTGGCCCAGTCGCTTACAGCCCTTATTTTCTTGTCACTCCGCAGTTCAACAGCTGGAACAGCTGAAGCAGCAATCTGCTAAAATTCCGGACATGTCTCGGGAACTTACGCACCTTCGTACCCGGCTCCGCCAGGTGTCCCAAGACCTGGATAAAGTGCGGGACAACCGAGACCACCTGCGCGACTCCCACGCCCAGGCCCTTCGCCAAATCTCGGATCTGGAGCGGCAGTTGCAGGAAGCCACTTCTCGGCAACAGGAGTTGCGGTCTGAGCTATACCAGGCCCGCCAAGAGAATTCCGACGCCCATGCTATACTGGCTCGGGCGGACCGTGTTTGTCATGCCATGCTGGATAAAGAGGATCGTTTTAGGTCCTTGTTGTGTGGACTTCAAGGCCAGCTCGAGGCGACTCGGAGCCAGGCCGCTCCTCTTTTGCAAGCTCCTCCCAATGTACGGGAATCCGTCTTGTCTGTCTTGGGGATGGTGGATCAGTGGAAGACTTCTCCGCCGAACCCAACCCCGTTGCCCGCTGCAGCAGAGTCGGAACCTGAGGAACTTCCCGCCGGCTCCGACTCGCCCCTTGCCGGTCCAAACTCTTCGTCCGCCTCGGCAGGATCGCGGGGCCAAAAACGTCCGGCCGGCTCTAGCCCTCCTTTGGCCGGTGCTAACCCGCCTAAGAAGAGGAAGCCGAGCGAATCCCCACCCTCGCGCCAGTGTCCTCCGGACAAGTCGGGCGACGGGGAAGAGCTCGGGTCGGAAAGCGATGACAGCTTGTTCGCGAAACGGTCCCCTCTTCCATCTCCTCAATACACTCCCGGTAGAACCGGTCTCACCCCCAGTTCTAACTTTGAAGAGGACTCGGAATCCGAAGCGGCCGTGGCCCCATCCGGGTCAGCGGCCGCGCCCTCTTCTGGGCCAGCGGCCGCGTCGCCTGATTCTTCCTCGGACTCAGGGTCATCCTCCTCTTCGGTTATCTATGATGATGACGAAGAAGACGAGGGTTACGAGGCCCAGCGAGTCAGTGTTGCATTATCCCGTTCTCGCGCGGATACCCGTCGCCGCCTTTCCAGTTCCGGTGGGCGAACGACGGGTCAAATGGAATCCGATCAGATCATCGATCTGCAGACTCCGCCGCCGGCAGGTTTTGGCTCCGGAGAACATGAGCCGTCCGACCCATCCTTGCTTCCCGGCATCGTCGACACCCCGGCCGCTCCGGTCGCGCGTAACTCGAGTTCCAACGGAGTGGCCGAGGAGAAAGCGGAAGACAACGACGAGGACATCCCTGATCAGTGGTTGACTCCTCCCGACCTGAGTGATTCAGCAGAACCTCTCTCCCAAACTCCGGCCAAAAAACGGCGATCAACCCCGGCCGGGTCACGTCCCACACGTCGACCCCCCGACCGGCAGCCAAACCTAAGGTCCGGAAGAGTGCTCTACCCCCTGCGCCCTCTTTTCCCAAACTTCCGCTTCTGTGGTTATCGGGAGGGCGCTTCCCAGTGGGGCGGATCGGTCCGCCATACTACCTTGGCCAGTCGAGCAACTGAGCAATACCAGTCTAGCTGATATCTCCAGTTCCCAACTCGCTCACTCCCTATCCCGTCCACCTCTCTGGTTGTTCCCTCGATCTCACAAGACGCCATCCTCAGAGACTTGGAACCCTGACCTGATGGGATCGGGCGCCATCGACGCACTCATGAAGACCAAACCTTGGAAAATCCTGAACACCAAGATGCCGGATATGGGGCTTCCATCCAGCCCATGGTTCACGGAATTCAAGGCGAGACTCCATGATTTCACCGTGACTCACGCTTGGGCCATCTGGGAGTCTACCCACTTCCTGTACATCTCTGCAGAGGACAAGCGAGTGGACGAATCCCTCCGCAGGTACTCTCTTGCCCGTAAGAATCGTCGGGGGCGAGCTTCCGAGGCGTGGGTCCGTCTGTGTGCGTTCATCATGGAGGGTATCCGGGATGGTAAATGTGACTTGGACCTGTTTCTCTTCCCGTTCATGCTCCATCTACCAAACCGCAGGAGCGGAAATGCAGCGGAAGGAGGGACGTGGTATCCCGGCCTAGGTGCGCTGGATCAGACCACCTCCCTTTCCAAATCCTTGGCGGCCATTGACCAGCAAGATCCTTGGCGCAATCAATACCGCGCACGGCCCTCCGACCACCCTGGACTTCGGGTGACTCGGCTCCACGGCAAGTACAGTCATCCACGGGGATGAGTAGTCGGGCTTGCTTTAATTCTTTTATTTCTCTCATTTCTCTTTTAATATATCCATCCGTTCCTCTTTCGTTCCCACTCCAGACATTTACTGTTGACTACTAACCGTGGTTAGTCTCGTCCGGCCTGCTTGGGGGTCCGCCTAGAGGGACCTTTTATTGCTGCAGGGCACTTCTTGGTCCGATCGGGCGTGGACGCCCTGTTCCCAGTCACGGTCGCTATATTCCTCTTCCACGGGACGGCTGGATCCGGGCGAGGGATCCTCGTCTCTAGCGGCCGGTTTGATTATCTCCGGTAGCTTGTTCATCTCCGCCAATCCGTCCAACAATCCTGGATCTGAAACGGTGAGACCGATCTGATCTCGCATGGCCAAGGTGGCCAGATGGTCTGCGCTGTTGTTCCCCTCTCGTTTGACATGTAACAGTTCATGTTCCGGCCATTTCCGCAGGGCGGACATGACCCGATCGTTCAGCAGTCTCAGCCGTGGCGCCTTACAATCTATCTCTCCTGTGATTTGCCGGATCACTAGGTTGGAATCACCGCATATGATGATCCGCCCCTGTGTCTGGCCAGCCAACAGATCTAGGCAAAGCAACAGTCCTCTATACTCCGCTTCGTTCACCGTGATGCCAGGCGTGAAATCCGAGGCGGCCGCGACCACTTTCCATTCGGGCAGCTTCCACACAATGGCACTATAGGCCCCGACCCCTTTCTTTACGCTCGCCGACCCATCGAAACTCAGAACCATTAGTTCCTCCGTGGGTCCCACTGTTGGCGGCGGTAATACGATAGTTTGTCGCGGCTGCTTCCGAGGTGCGATCGCTATCAGTGCTTCCTCCACTTCTGCCCTGGGGGTAATGCTGGCAGCCAGTGTGCCCAGTATTTCCTCTTCCCCTTTAGTACACTTAATCACTTCGAGGGACCACTGTGACAGCAGAGCCGCCCATCTTCCCAGCCGGCCGTCAATTCCATTCGCCGTCAAGAGCCATGATAGGGTCGACCGTCTAGATAGTACTTTGATAGGTCGAGACACCAGCATAGTATAACACACATCCAAGATCCGCAATAGAGCCAAAACTTCTTTATCCACCAATCCGTAATTGACTTCATTAACTTTCAGGGTCCGGATGGTGAAGGTCACGGGACAGCACACTCCGTCATGATCTTGCACGAGAGCGGCCGAGATGGCCCACTTGTTAGCGTAGATGATGACCACCGGAGTCTTATTAACCCGCCCGGCCGGTACACCAAACCCCGATGGTACCAACCCGGCCGGTACACCGAACCCATCTGGTACCAGTCCGAATGGTACATTGTACCCGGCCGGCTCGGCCGGATAGCCACCCATCCGAGCTCCTCGGCCGCTGGCGCTAGCAATTCCTTGGCGGCTTCTCATCCGATCCGGGTGCCTCCTTCATCCACTAGAACAATCATCTTCCTTCAGGCTCCCTTCACTCAATCCTTACAAACAATCCGCCGCCTCGGCCGTCCGCCATCCGCGCCTCGGCCGTCAAACATCCGTGGTCCTCCCGTCTGCTCAGCCCGCCTGTTCGACTATCCACGCCCCTTGTCATGTCCGCCGGTCTGATTTCCAGCCTGGCGCCGCCCGGCCGCTTGTCGACTTCCTCGGCGGCGACTATCCGGTGCCCACACCCTTGGTCCGTATTTCCGCCAATCAGAATGCGCCCTTTGGAAAGTACTTTGCATTATTTCATAAGTCGCTTCATCACACCTGACCAATAGAATGTTGACCGCATTGTACGATATTGTCTTTTTTTCTCCAGGGTGACATGGTACCACTCGGCTTTTTCGTCTCACTAACCTGTCAAATGACCAACACGTTTTGGGTTTGTGAGAACCCCCGCTTCCATTGTTTTTTTTCGATCACGAAATCAACTGATTCCCTGCGTTACAACTGAACTTTTTATATCCTTATTCACTTTCCGCATCATAATCGATTCGCGAAAATACTTCAGCTCCAACGTGGGAGCCTTTATAATCACCCCGGAAACCATAGACTCACCCCCAATATACAGTAAAACCCATGATAGGTTCGAAAATGATACAGTGTGCCGTCAAAGTATACAAGAGTACACAGAAGCCACTGTTATCTCTTTAGCTTTTCCACGTCAAGTATCATTGTGAACACATTGAAATTCAACATAAGATGTCTTTATTTTACCATTTACTTGATCAGATCACTGGAGTCGTCGGTAGCTTTGCTTTTTATCGAGGATGCCGATCAACCCATTTATTTCCTTTTGGAGCCAACTATTTCGTGCATTTTGAGCCACTTCTGTTCTCGTTGTGCACCGCCTCCTACTCTGTTAGATCACAGAGCTGGCGAATTGTTTCCGTTGTAAAACCGCTTGACTTGCTTGTAGAAGTCGTTGTTGCATCGCACTGGAATGTTTCGTGCCGCACGCTTCCAAGTAATTTTGAAATAAAAAAATTCGTTGATGGACGATCGTCATCACGGTATTTTGAGCCCTGTAAAAGTTTGTTTAATTACAGTGAAATATATAGCCCTCTGTAGAAATATACAGAGAGATGTAGCTTTGGTGGCACCTGCTGCATCTTTAATGATATCTAGTTCAAAATTCAAAGAGTGACTTTCTAAAGTACTTAAGTATATGCAGGGTTACAAATGGTACAGTAGAATAAACCTCCGTTGACGCAAACAAGAAAAAAATTGTGCGCGATAAGTTATGGAATGTGAAATTACCGTTAATAAAAATCGGAGGTGTTTACCTATGAATTAATCGTTCTTGAAAAACAGCTTTTGATCATGTTTTGTTCTCTATTGGCTGCTGTACCATATTCGAACCTGTATATTGGGGGTGAGTCCATGGTTTTGGGGGTGATTATAAAGGTGCCGTTACATTTTACCGTCCTCGGTTGGTGCAGTGGTTAAGGCCCTGCCCCCGGGACCGGGGGATTGCGGGTTCGAGTCCCACCGTGGACGAAAATCTCAAGTCGGATAGAGTCGGGGTCCAAAAGTGTAATGAAATGAGGCCCTTACAGCACCGCGCTTGACATGGCTTACACCACCCTGTATAGGGTCAGGTTCTCTAAATATTCCAATATTTACATTTCCTTCCACATCGCATACCTCCACTCGAAGTAGCAATTTCCAACGCTTCACCCGCATTGAAATTTCCGTGGCAAGTACGGTTTTGTAATCCGAATGCACAATTAACCCTAGCATCATAATACGGTACTTATTTAATATATTGACATACAATAAGCAACACCAGCTCCATTGTCATGTTGACTTGCGCTGGGTTCAGACTGCGCGCACAACATGCAACAAATTTACCGCTCTATTGCACTGGGTTACCAAGCTGATTCCCGCTCACACCCGCAAAGCTGTCAAAACCGGTAAAAGTGAGCACCACAGCCTGAACTGAAGCATGTTAAAAGCCTTCAAAAGCATTTTTTACAGACGTCCACTCGAAAAAAACTCGTTTGATGTGAGCGCACGACCAGCGTCGAATTGCTGATTATAACCTCTTGATAATAATTGACCGTCCTTAAAAACGTTTGAAACTGTTTCTTGTTGTTTTAGGGATGTCTTTTGCTCTTGTAAGGTAGCGTTTGTTGTTGAACAAAACGCAGCACCACCTAGCCGGATTAGAAACTCTCGAATTCGCGGTACGTAATAGGATTTTCGTATTAAACATTTGCTCAGTCCTGGGAAGCTTTTTGGTTTGGCATAATCGTCAGTCAACTTTCGTT
>MIQA02020542.1:0-13642 GCA_001887855.2 Sclerospora graminicola
TGTCAGGACCAGTCATTTAGACTGGACCGCAACCAGTCATTTTATCTTTGACTTAAACACCATTCATTTTTCTTATTGCATATTGTATATGGGTTATACTAAAACTAGGTATAACATGTTTGCGCAAGTAGGATAGGCGATACCATTTAGGTGTGGGTTACACCAACAAAACTAATGGTTAGGAAAGGTTAAACAAAATTCAGTCTTTAATTTTCCAACCAACGCCGCAAGTCCTTACAAGTGGTAGCACTTGTTGGTCTACCTCCCTTTACGCCTTCGCTGCTCGCTTTCGCTTCGCGCCTTTGCTGTTCGCCTTCGCCTTCGCTTCCCGCCTCCGCCTTTTCGCTGCGCCTTCCGCCATCGCCGGTCGTTCGCGCTTCCTCGGTGCTTTCTTCGGGATCTCTCTCTCGCTTGCGGCTTTTGTTTCGGCTGGTGGTGTTGAAGCTTGGTTTGGCGCTTGATCCTGCTTCGTGTCGCTCGTCGTGCGGTGTTTTGCTTGCTGTTGCTTGGACTCGTGCTTCCGTTTTCTTCGTCGCGCGCCTGTTTGCCTGCCTGCGCGTGCGATCTTCTTGCTTGCGCGGTTCCTGTTTCGTTTCGCTGCTTCTTGTGGTGCTGGTATTGCTGCTTCTTTCAAGTTGCACGTGTTTTGCCGCTGCTGGTGCGTCCGATTGCTTGCGTTTGCGTTTTCGTCGACCCGAGTGCCGTTCCGACTGTTCCTTTGCGCTGCACCACTGCCTTGCGCCGGATTTAGGACGCGTACGCCTCGTTTGGACTGCTAATTGGACGAAGAAGCTCCGCGCGGCTGAGATTGCGTCTTCGTTGGAACTCTGCTCGTAGCGTGGGAATTTCCGCTCGCAGTTTTATCAAGTTAAAGCTCCATCCCTTTGAAAGCGCTGTCTAGCGGCATTGAGTGTGTTGCCTTTACATCCACTGTAAACCTAAGAGTCTGTTCCGCAGATAGATCCACTTAGTCTGTGTGAAGTGAGGTACGGCTTGAAGTTGCGAAGCAGTTAATTCATCTGGGATAAGGTTAAACCTTTGCGCATTAAGCCGTTAATAGGCAAAGTAAGCCGTGAAGTTCTATGAGCAAGAAGCGAAAAGCTAAAGGAAAGATTTCATTCGATTGCAGCAACGCTTTCGTGTTTGACGGTGGGGAAAAGGCTGAAGAAGCGGCTAATAACCTCATCGCGTCGTTAAAGAAGACCCGGCGCATCACTAAAATCCTGTCAAAGGAAATTACAAAGGAGAAGGCCATTCTTCCTAAGCAAGGGACAACCTTATCGGAACCTCTACACCAAGTCGACGTTCTTCTGCAAGAAGTTGAGCGCACACTTCTTAAGGATTTTCGTTATAATTTACGTGACCTACATAAAGTAAAGTAATCACCTAAATTTACTTTCCTTCTCGATCATGGCTCAACCGTCCAATGCCGAGCTTATGCAGCAAATGATGCAGATGCTGCAAAGACAATAGGAGCTTATCAATACATTGGCTGCATCTCAGCGAGAAGGGGTGCTTAAAGTAGACGACTTCGAATGCCGACTTACTGTGGACGAAATGAAGAATCGGCGCGACTTTTTTACATGCAAATCCACCAATACTTTAGCGCCCGCGGAACGAATTGGAAGAGTGAGAGCATGGCCCCGCAAATACTTGCTGTCCTGGGGAGCTTATTGCGGTGACCAGCGGCGAATTGGTTCTTGCTTCATCAAGAAGAAATCCACTCGGTGGACGAATTTTTCATCGCAATAGAGAACGAGTTTGTTCCTGCGGATCTACAACACAGTCTGAGAGATGATCTTCACCGGCTTAAGCAAACCAATTGCGCCGGGCTAGTGGACTATATCGCGAAATTTAGGCAAATTTTTTCGCAAGTCACAGAGATGACCGAGTTCGATCAAATCATTTATTTTCAGCGGGGACTACGGCAGAGAACTCAGGAAGAAGTTCGGTATCGACGTAGTACAACCTTGTCGAAAGCCATTACTGTTGCGCTTGATTTTGAACGCGCACATTCGGGTGGTTATTATAATCACGCCCCCGCACATCCTCGTCCTGGTCCACAGTATGGGGTCAGAGAATCTTTCCAGGATCCTGAGCCAATGGAAATCGACCATGCTCGGCCATTTCAACGGTCATCCCCATCTCCGCATCAACATCGCCTCTCCACCCAACCTAAGTGCGCGTACTGCAAGAAACTCGGACATACCATCCAGCAGTGTTATAGGCGACGAAACAGGCAGGCTGCTAACGACAACGATAACACTCCGGCTCGTGCAAATATTATTTTTTTCGAGAATGAGTCTGACCATGAATCCGTGGAAGAAGAAACAGTTGCCGGTACATCACATGAAGTTATCACTACACTAAGTGAAGCGGATTTTGCACCCTTTACGGGTAAAGACTTAATCGCCAAGAGCGGTTCTCTTGACCATCGTGCTGTCAATATTATGCTCGATTCTGGAGCCACATGTAACGTGGTCAAGCCAGGTTTGTTGCAACGTATCCTTTCCGAAGTGACAATTCAAGTTACTCGTTTTGACGGCACGAACACCATCAAGAAAAAAGTGAATAAAGGCGTTGCCAATATATCCTTTGATGGGTATCATTTTTCGGACGTTCCTGTCATTGAGTGGCCAATGAACAATTCCCATGATGTAATTCTGGGCAAGCCTTGGTTTACTACACATGAGCCGATTATCAATTGGCGTACGCATCTCGTTTCATTCGATAGTGGTGAGCTTCCAAACGGCGACGTGATTGCTCCGGTCCTTATTTCCTCTGCCGAGTTTTCGAAAAAGTTAAAGACCGCCCATTACGAAGAAATTTTTCGAATTAAAATTTGTCAGGTCTCCGAATCGGAAGTTCCTTGCGAGCAAAAATTAAAGACGTTGCTCGATTCATTTACAGATGTCTTTCCGGACAAACTACCGAATTCGCTTCCTCCGCATCGTTCTGTGGAGTTTGAGATAAACATGCAACCGGGCGCTCGACCGAGTAATCGTCCGCCGTTTCGCCTCTCGCAAGTTGAACAAACAGCCTTACAGAAGTTCGTCGAGGAGAATCTTTCCCGGGGGTGGATTGAATTATCGGACTCACCCTGGATGTCGAACATATTTGGCATTCCCAAAAAGGACCCAACCACGGGAACTAGTTTGTCGCGCTCAGAATGGATCCGTTCCGGGAACTCCAATGTGCTGTTACGTTGGGTTATCGACTTCCGTTATGTCAACTCCCAGTCAGTTGTACCCAAAATTCCATAACCGCGAATCGATGAGTTATTCGATAAGATGCAGGGTATGAGCTTTTTCACAGTCATCGACTTGGCCCAAGGTTATCATCAAATCATCATCATCGTATTCACCCGGATAGCAAGAAGTACACCGCGTTTCGTACGTCTAACGAGACCTATCAATGGTGCGTTGCTCCAAAGGGCCTCGCGGGAATGCCTGGAATTTGGTCACGCTTAATGCGTGTTCTTTTCGGGAAATTCCCATTCGTGGTGGTCTATTTGGATGACATATGCGTGTTTTCTGTCACTTATGAGGAGCATTTGGAGCATTTAGCTCTCGTTTTTGCCGCCTTACGCACCGAAAAACTCTACGCACACATCGGGAAGTGCAAGTTTGCACGCAAGGAGGTCACCTTTTTGGGGCATACCGTTTCCGGCAAAGGGTTGGCTGTGGATACTACCAAGACAGAGGCAATCGCGAAGTGGCCAACACCGCTCTCAGTCAAGGAGTTACAAAGTTTTCTAGGCCTTGCAGGCTATTATCGCCGCTTTATCCATCAGTTTGCCGACATAGTCCTCCCGTTAAGCCATCTGGTCAAGAAGGATACGCCATGGGTCTGGACCGCCTCGCAAGAAGCTTCCTTCTTACGGCTGAAGGCTGCCCTCCAATCGGCACCTGTGCTTACCTTGCCCAACTTTTCTCGCCCGTTTGTTCTGACGACAGATGCGTCCGGGTCGTGTGTTGGGGGGGTTATCTCAATTTTTGGGTGGTCACGATCATCCCATAGCTTTTTATTCCAAAAAGCTGGGCGTGCATGAGCTTAACTGGCCTGCTCACGAAAAGGAGCTCTTTGCCATCAAAGCTGGGTTAGACAAATGGCGTCATTATCTTTACGGTCATCAATTTGAGATTTTTACCGACAGTAGCGCCTGTTCTTGGCTGCTTCACCACCCTAAAGTATCTCCCAAGCTAGCTCGGTACTTAACCACGTTTTCTCAGTATACGTTTACGATACACCACATTAACGGGGCATTAAACGTCGTAGCTGATGCGCTCTCGCGTCGGCCTGATGATACATTGGCAACGACAATACGCTTTCACGAGTGTGATTCCAATTGTCAACAACGGGGTTCGCGTTTACGTTGTTCTCCCTCGGCGCCACCTCTGCCCCGGGAGGGGTGTGAGGGGATGAAAGTTGCGGCCTTATTGGCAACGTCACATGTCGAGCTGTCACCAGACGTTTGTAAGATGTTTCAACAAGGTTATCAAAGAGATGCGGAATTCAAAGAGGCATGGTATCATCCGGAAACTAGTTCACTGTTCGTGAAAAACGAGGAGCTACTGTTTTTGCGTTCAGCAAATAAGCTCACGCGCCTTTGCGTTCCAAACGACAATCGCTTGAGAACTCAAGTCATATCGGAGTATCATGACTCACCCATAGCTGCTCATCCTGGCACTCGCAGAACATTCTTGCGTGTTGCGCAATGGTACTATTGGAAATCCTTGCACAAAGACATCAAAGAATATGTCAAAACGTGTGAAACCTGTGCACGTTGGAAGCATGACAACCAAAGAAAAAACGGATTACTCATGCCAATTCCTATTCCCGATGCATGTTGGCAAGTAGTGTCCATGGACTTTATCACGGGGCTTCCTATTTCAAATGGATTCGATGCCATTTTAACGGTTGTCGACAAGTTTTCAAAACGCACAAAGTATGCAGCGGTGCACGTCAAGGATGATGCTCAAAAAACAGCGAAAGTGTTTTTTGACAGTGTAGTGCGTCACCATGGTCTTCCAGAAGTCATCATCAGCGACAGAGATAGCAAGTTTACCTCAACGTTTTGGAAATCTCTAATGACAACCATGGGTGTTCGGTTAAGTATGACCACCGCCCATCGAGCCCAAGCCGATGGACAAACGGAACGACAAAATTTAGTCGTCGAAGATGCTCTTAGATGCATGGTATCATACCATGGCACCGATTGGACAGAGCACCTGGGAAGTATCGAGTACGCCCATGCTACACTCGTTAGCGCATCAACAGGATACTCTCCCTTCGAAATTGATACGGGAAGGAAAGAACGGACACCATGGGAAAAATCGCTGGAGTAAAAAAATCCCCAAAAGGAGATTGACGTACAAGCTAAAGAGTTTGTGGAAGCTCGAGCAAAGATAATCGAGCAAGCTCGTAAGAATCTGCTTAAAGCCCAAGCTACGCAAAAGCACTACTATGACCAAAAACGCCGCCTTAACCAAGTCGAATTTAAGGTTGGAGATCTAGTAATGTTGGATACGCGTATAGTATCGTTGAAACACGCCGCCAAAGACATGGAAACAAAACGGGCAAAGTTTGCGGCAAGAAAGATTGGGCCATTTGAGATAATAAAGATGATAAATCCAAACGTGGCAAGACTCAAGTTACCACAAAGTATGAAGAAGATCAATCCAACATTTAACGTGGATGTGCTGTCAAAATATGAGCCAACGCCTGAGAGGTTTCGTAGTCGACCTATACCGAAAGCGTCCAAATTCGTGGATAACGACACCGCGGATAACCTTCAAGTTATCGAGCGCCTATTGAAGAGAAGTCAGTTTAATTGCCAACCACACTGGCCCGTCCAATGGCATGGAGAAACAGAAGAAGAAGCAAGTTGGGAGAAAGAGAAGAACATTCGCCATGTCTCCCACTGGAAGGATCTCGTCGCCGATTTCAAGCAGCGTCAACGAGAGATCAAATCGGGGAAGATGTCAGGACCAGTCATTTAGACTGGACCTCAGGACCAGTCATTTAGACTGGACCGCAACCAGTCATTTTATCTTTGACTTAAACACCATTCATTTTTCTTATTGCATTTTTTATATGGGTTATACTAAAACTAAGTATAACATGTTTGCGCAAGTAGGATAGGCGATACCATTAGGTGTGGGTTACACCAACAAAACTAATGGTTAGGAAAGGTTAAACAAAATTCAGTCTTTAATTTTCCCAACCAACGCCGCAAGTCCTTACAGAAGAGCAACAATATTATCCGCCTCTTTAAGTTTTCGAGAACCATCACGTGGATATCTTGCTGTCAAAGGCTCAGATGCGAAGTGGTGGACACCATCAAATCCATCAAAGTAAAGTATCAAAGCCGGATGCACGACAGCCTAAAGGATCCATAAACAGATTTACTAGCTAACACGTTTTGGACATTGGATAGTATTCAAAGCCAATAAGTAACTGACTTACCTTTGGCGCCTCATCGAGTTGAATTTCATCTTGTGGGACGTTGTACAATTTTCTAGCTAAACCGTTTATAATTTAGACCAAGTTACGAGAAAATAGATTTTTTGCAAAAAAAAGCAAACTTAGCATTCACTAACCTGTAACCATGACTGTGGGGCAAAATATCGATTCAATCACGTCGATAGCTACAATACGGAAGTGATCGGAAAGACGAGAACATGTGTGAAGGAGCTACCCGTGACGTTAGCAGCCCAAATTTTGTAGAGTTTGGACTGCGCTCCATAAATTTTTACATGGTGGTCATTTGAAGAGAAACTCGCATTGAGTATATTAGCGAACAATTTATTAAGACCCATGTGGCTACTTAAAAGAAGGTGGGGCTCACAGAAACTGCGATTGATTGCTTGAATTACGCGATATTGACAAGGATCCTCTGTTACGACTCGTAGGTGGAGATGACGTGTAAATTCTCGTTTCGCGTGATGATATAGGACATAGGACGTTTGGCCCTCATGTCCGCTCGATCTTTTGGTCTAGCACGCGTGTATTCAGCTCTTCTTGGGGTCGAAGGAAATGAGGTTTTTATTAAAGCATGGCCAGAATGTGTAGGTGTTGCATTTGGCGGACTCGCGGAACGCTTTCCGAATGTCATTCCACTTGGTATCAGTGAGGTCTTCATTTGCCCAAACGTAGAGACTATAGTCGAGAAAGGGGATGAGATCTTGGTGTTGGCTGACGACGATGACACTAATAAGGATTGCCCCCCCCCCGGTTTCAATTGAAGTAGGAAAAATTTCACCCAACTGCAACATTTGAAACTTGTGCATCATACGGTAATACAGCAATTCGAAGGCAGCTCGAAAAACTACCGTGGAATTAGCTTACATCGATTATGATTCTTTTAAACCAGTCACGGGAGACAGACATTATGCACTCGGATTTACACCCCAGTCGCATCGTTGGTAAACAGTGATTGGTGCACTCGTCGGTGGGTGGTGAGGTGCGGCAAGTTTGGCTTAAAATATTTTTAAAAAATAATTTTAACTCAAAATGTTTTTGATAACCCTGGCTTTATGCCACTTCCCGCTAAGAATTAAGGGGTGATTGGGGCTGACAGGATAGACCAATCAGTAAGTTTGACCGAATTTGCGGGCACCACAAAAAATCTTTGTGCACATTTTCAATCCGAACAGAGAAGTATAAGTTGAAGCTGAAGTTGCCTTCAACTTCGTAACCGCCCTGCCGTAGACGCCCTGCGTCTAACCTTCCAGCAACTTGGTCGTTATCCGGTATCCGGATATCCAACATGAAGGATCAGCACTTCAAGACAAGAGATCACCTGCGCGGAGATCGATAGATCAAATCTTATAAGAGTCAAACTTTCGACTGGCAAAACAAAATGTGTGAGATAACATTCATTAAGCCTGACCTGCACGCACGTACTCGATCACTTTCTGTTAGTGATCTAGGTCCACAAACAACACCGAATTGTTCGTGTTTGGGTTTCTTGTAGCGGATATCATTGCATCTGCGATCCGAGCATGTTGCTACACAGCACTAGCGACATGCTTGATATAGCAGTGAATCTGGTCGCTTGCGTAGGTCGTGCACGCTATCAATGACTCTAGTTCGTCGGTATGCATTTAACAGTCGCCCTGTATAGCCTCAATGTGGTGCACGACTGGGTCTGCTAGCTGGTCCAGAGCTGAACAAGACGTGCAACTCCAATGATGTTCGTGATCACACTCTCCTAAGCGGTCAGGGAAATTAGATTAGATCCAGTCAAATACACAACCACACCAACATTGTGACCAAGATAAGCGACCTTGGGCTGACGAATTACCGTGAACGGCGATCGGTAACACGATCGCTCGCAGCCTAATTAGAAGCTCCTTTAAAATCTAGAACGACTTACTCACACCGTCGGTAATATAGTATGACGCACCAGTAACCTCTTTGACCTCAATAGTATTGAGGCGAAGCAGTGAATAGAATCGATGCCGCCAATTTTTTCCTAGCGTGTTGTCAGCACTCTATCGACCGTACTCACTGAACAAAAATTCGATCGTGAGGTGGCGCTTTAGTCGTGGTAACTCGACCATTTCTGTACCGACTAATCTTGATACCACGTGACCATTCTATATGATAGGTTACAATTGTTCTAGATGAATGCCAACGCATTCATGACATTTTCCATTTTAAGTCGAACGTAACCCAGGCGTGTCTCCAGATCCAGACCAGATTGTAATATTTTAAAATCTTCCCCGTCTCGATAGAAAAGCGAATTGACCGAATTAGGTTTTGTCGTTGTCCGTCCCTGCCAACAATGAAAAAATCTCTCGAGATCGCCTATAGCTGAGGGACTCGCACGTAGTTGCCATTTTACAACGTTTTGAAGACGCAGAGCCAGATGTTGCGAGGATGGTAATACTGGTCACCAACGTATCTGACCCGGCGACCACTGTGCCTGTGCCGGGTGAAACAGCCAGGGGATCAATAATTCGGCCGAAAACTTTCTTTTTCTCGGAAGCTTTGTCCTCCCATTCTAAAACATCCACTATAAGATGAGCGAGCTGCTTGACATTGACGGTCGCTGCTTGTTCGAGTTCGACGACCGGAATCGTGCGCACTTCAAGTGACATTTATCACCCATAAATTGAGCAGACACATTGTGCATTTGTTCCGAAGCATAGATCGAGCATAATACAAAAAAATACAAAAACGTCATTAATATTAGCTCACCCATGTTGCAAAAATTGATCGCCTCTTTCTGGCGTTCCACCACCTTTTTTGCGCTTTCTCTTGTTCGATGCGGATTTCCTGGTGGGATTAGCGCTGCCGACGTGAAACGATGCACACTCAAGTGTCTTCAACGAACAAAAATACATTATCCACAAGCGAACACGGTCCCTCCCGTGTTGGAAAATAGACTTAGCGTAAAGTAGCAGGCACCAGCAATGTAGCGCCCGGTGCCTGCAATCCGGTTAGAAATTACTGGCGACCCTGTTTTTCCACTTAGTGTCCAAATTAGTTGGTAGAGGTGCTCCGCCCCGCACTACCACTAGAAGTCAGTTGCTTGTGTTGTTGTAAGGTAAAAAGGATAATAAATGTATTATTAAGTTATTAAGTGCTAAACCGTACTTTATAACCTAAAATTTGTATGTAGTGGTCCACGCTGTTTTGTTAACTTGGAATTTCATTTTCATCGAAAATCAACTTGTAATTCCAACACTCCTTCCAAAACTCCGGGACCTCCATGCAACCACATGCAATTTTTCCACATCACCACAGGTACGTAACTTCACTCCATACCGTTCAGCTTAGTGATGCCAGCTAGTTCCAATCACAACCGATAAGAATCAATAAAGAAAAACTTAAATCAATCCAATCTGGTTACGTAACTCTCCAATCCTTGCAGCGCTCAACGTTTTCGTCAGAAGATCAGCTACCATATCAGCACTCGAAACGTGCTCTGGCCTCATCTTGCCCTTCCTCGTGTAATCCTTCACGAATTTCAGCTTCACGTCAACGTGTTTTGTGCTCGCGGCACTCGCTTCGTTCAACAATTGTTTGATGGCAGCCTGATTGTCTATCTTCAAGACAATCGGCACCCGTGAATTTATTCCAATCTCACCAAGCAATTCTCTAATGCCCAGCGCTTGCTTTCCACCAACAGCGGCAGCCACGAATTCTGCCTCGGCTGTCGAAAGCGCGACTGCACCTTGTTTCTTGCAGCTCCACCCCGCCACAATGCCATTCACATAAATTACACTTGCACTGACGATCTTGCGGTCGACCTTGTCAGCCGCAAAATCCGCGTCACTGTAGCTAACTATGCGCACAGGCATAGCTTCGCCATCATCATGTTTCAATTTCAGCTTTAGAGTCTTGGTACCCTTAAGGTACCTCGCGACTCGCTTCGCCATCTTGAAATCAAAAAACGTCGGTGCATGTGTCCTTCTGGTCACCTTATGCACCGCAAACGCAATGTCCGGACGCGAGCACCGTGAGATCCATAATAGACTGCCGACCAACGATTGAAATTCCCTAATCGTGGGATTTTTTCCATCCTTGATCGCCGTCAAACGTGAATCCAAATTTTCAGGAATTTCTTCTTCCATAATCGGGGTCCTCACGATGTTCGCGTCCTTTAGTCCATGCTTGTCCAACATTTCGTCAATCGGGATTTCTTGGTCAATCCAATAACCACTCTCCGGATCTACTCCGATCCGCATGCCCAAAAAAATTTCGACCTTTCCAAGGTCTTTCAATTCCAAAACTGCCATTTCCACAAAGAAATTTTCAACCAAACTTCCATCAGTGGCGGTCACTAGTAGATCGTCGACACAGACCCCCACTAGGACCGAACCACTGTCATCACTTCGAACAAAAATGCAAGTGTCAGTGAAACACTGCATAAACTTTAAGTCCACAAGGGTGTCTCTTAGTAACTCGTACCAGAGACGCCCCGCCTGTTTCAATCCGTAAAGATTCTTTTCCAACTTCAATACCACATCGTTTTCAGTCTTCGCACCAAACTCTTCGAGCTTCTCCTTCGGTACCTCCATGCCCTTAGGCACCTTTAAATGTATCTCATAATCTTCTTCGGTAGACGCTTTCGGATAGGCACTAGGCACATCGCCGTGCCGTGCAGGCACCTTCCAGATGATCGCCATAACCAAAATCATCTTCACATTATTCAGATCCATCACGGTCGAAAACGTAAAGAAATAGTCTTCGCCGAAAATTTGACGATCGCCCCGGGCTACGAGCCGAGCCTTTCGGCGCTCAACAGTCCCATCAGCCTTCAATTTAGTCTTGTATACCCACTTCGTGGGCAAGGGCTTCTTATCGTCCCTCTTTCGAACAACTCTCCAAGTCCCTAGCTCCTCCAAAGACCGTAACTCGGCATCTTCCGCTTCTTTCCACTCACGAGATAACTTGCCCTTATGGGCCTCGAAATAGCTCGTAGGGTCGGGTTCAGATGCCGCTGCACGGCTTTCACCTGCACCTGACTCTACAACCGCAAACGCACATAGGAGGTTATCTCCCTGATCACTTGGG
The DNA here is from genome assembly GCA_001887855.2 of Sclerospora graminicola. Taxonomy (NCBI): domain Eukaryota; phylum Oomycota; class Peronosporomycetes; order Peronosporales; family Peronosporaceae; genus Sclerospora; species Sclerospora graminicola. The sequence continues at coordinate 11,530 of MIQA02020542.1, forward strand.
ACTGCCGGGGTCACTTCACCCGGTTCCTGTTCTGCCGGGGCACCTTCGGTATTGTCTCCTTCCGAAGTGCCTACCCGGTCCTGGGACTTCCTTTTTGCTTTCCCCTTCTGTTTTAATTTTTCAAGCGCCGCTGCCTTCGGTGTCGCCTTTTTCTTGCGTCCTGATTTGCGCGTCTCAGCCTGTTTCCGCTCCTTGGCGCGCCCGGTGGACCCGTCTTCTTTGGTTTCTGCGATTTTCGCACGCGCTTCACATACGGGTGCCCCTTCCTCGGGGTCACTCAACAACTTCGCGATTTGCTTGTTCGCGGTGTCGCTCAGGGTTTCAATTTGGGTGACGTGTCTTGTGGTCGTTACGACCCGATCTTTCAGTAGCAAGACTTTGTACCCCTTCGTTTCGTCGCTCTTCCCCAAAATCAGGCCTCTTTCGGCGTGTTTCACAAGCGATTTCGACCGTGAATCCCTGTATACCATGCACGGGGATCCAAAAACCATGATATCTCCAATGTTTGTTGGTTTTTTCGTGAGCATTTGGATCGGGGGTGCCCTTCCAGGGTTTGCTCTGGTCGGACTACGGTTGAGTATGTACGTGGCATACCCCGCCGCCTCCGTCCAGAAAATTAAGGGCACACCCGACCCAAAAATCATGCACTGGACCATGTTAAAAATGGACCGGTTCATCCGTTCGGCCTTGCCGTTTGACGCCGGTGTGCCTGCCTCAGTAATCTGACGCCGCACACCCGTCTGCTTGCAAAATAAATCAACTGTGCGGTATTCTCCTCCGCCGTCAGTACGTAGAACATGGATGCGGCTGTCAAATTCTCGTTCGAACCAGCATAAAAAATGTTCAAACATTTTTGCGGCACGATCTTTCGTCCGTGCCGCAAAAACGCGCACGTAATTGCTGTAGTGATCCACAAACACTACGAGAAATCTGTTCCCACGCCGATCGCGTGGGGTTATTGGGCCTTTTAAGTCGCTGCATATCACCCCACCCACGCGATCAATCGGTGCGTGCTTTCCGGAATCTTGTTTTGGCTGCTTCGTTTTGTATCACTTGCCCTCTGCGCAGGTCAGGCAATTAGGACGTGAGTGGTCCGTAATTCTGATGCCTGACCTCGGGTCTCGGGCCAATTTTTCAACTGCGTCGTAAGAAATATGCCCGAGCCGTGCATGGAAGTGATGTAGGGTGCCTTCTTGCACTTCGTCCCCTACATCACTTTGGGCTACGTTCATAACCATGTTTGAAAACGTTTTACCGCAATTTAATGGTCTGTCTGCACGCAGATGAGCCACAAAAACAGAACCATAAACTTCAATATCAAACAAGACTTGGTTTCGAAAAGATAATTCCATTTTTTCCGTTATCTCTCAAAATACATCCTTTTTTGCGTAAACAACCCAAAGATATAAGGTTCTTCGCCAGTTTCGGCACAAAGAAGACCTCTGTAAGCGTAATCTTGGCGCTTCTTGCAGTGGCATCGCTTGCACGCAATGTAACTTGGCCAACCTTAGTCACCTGCAGTGACCCACCGTCTGGAAGGGTTAATGCGTCACTCTGACCGCATTCTCGCGCGTCTTCCAGAAGGCTTTCGTCTGATATTAGGTGGCGACTCGCCCCACTATCCACAATCCATAAATCGTCATTGAAAACTTCTTTATCGGCGCCTTCTTCCGTGCTCTCGCTCGTGGACAACACAAAACGTCTTTCGGAATCCTTGGGGCCCTGCCGCCCGCGTCTTTCATTCCTGTGATGACCTTTCTTGGACTCTTGTTGCGGGCAATTTCGCTTAATGTGCCCTTCAAGCCCACAACCATAACAAACACGTTTGCTGCCCTGTTCATTTACAGAATTCACTGCGGGCCGTCCAAAACCCGGGCGCTTGAGCTTGTAGGCGTCATCATCCCGTTCTTGCGCCCAGGATATCAATTTCTGGGCGTGTTGTAGATAATTTTGTCTCTGCGGATTGTACCGCACCATCAACGCAATCTTTAGCCTTGGGGCCGCGAATTTTACAATGTTTTCCACAATTAAGCGCTCACTAGAGTCGCTTTCACGAGCCAAAGCAACCAGGTACAAAAAGTGTTCTGTCCAGGACCTTTTTGGGTCCTTTTCC
>MIQA02020544.1:0-28620 GCA_001887855.2 Sclerospora graminicola
ACCCGATCCTTCAGTAGCAAGACCTTGTACCCCTTCGTTTCGTCGCTTTTTCCCAGAATCAGGCCCCTCTCGGCGTGCTTCGCAAGCGACTTCGACCGCGGATCCCTGTACACCATGCACGGGGATCCAAAAACCACGATATCTCCAATATTTGTTGGTTTTTTCGTAAGAACTTGGATCGGGGGTGCCCTTCCAGGATTGGCTCTGGTCGGACTGCGGTTGAGTATGTACGTGGCATACTCCGCCGCCTCCGTCCAGAAAACTAAGGGCACACCCGACCCAAAGATCATGCACCGGACCATGTTAAAAATGGTCCGGTTCATCCGTTCGGCCTTGCCGTTTGACGCCGGTGTGCCTGCCTCAGTAATTTGACGCCGCACACCCGTCTGCTTGCAGAATAAATCAACCATGCGGAATTCTCCTCCGCCGTCAGTGCGCAGGACGTGGATGCGGCAGTCAAATTCTCGTTCGAACCAACATAAGAAATGTTCAAACATTTTTGCGGCACGATCTTTCGTTCGCGCCGCAAAAACGCGCACGTAATTACTATAGTGATCCACAAACACTACGAGAAATCTACTTCCACGCCGATCGCGTGGGGTTATTGGACCTTTCAAATCACTGCATATCACCCCACCCACGCGATCAATCGGTGCGTGCTTTCCGGAATCTTGTTTTGGCTGCTTCGTTTTGTATCACTTGCCCTCTGCGCAGGTCAGGCAATTAGGACGTGAGTGGTCCGTAATTCTGATGCCTGACCTCGGGTCTCGGGCCAATTTTTCAACTGCGTCGTAAGAAATATGCCCGAGCCGCGCATGGAAGTGATGTAGGGTGCCTTCTTGCACTTCATCCCCTACATCACTTTGGGCTACGTTCATAACCATGTTTGAAAACGTTTTACCGCAATTTAATGGTCTGTCTGCACGCAGATAAGCCACAAAAACAGAACCATAAACTTCAACATCAAACAAGACTTGGTTTCGAAAAGATAATTCCATTTTTTCCGTTATCTCTCAAAATACATCCTTTTTTGCGCAAACAACCCAAAGATATAAGGTTCTTCGCCAATTTCGGCACAAAGAAGACCTCCGTAAGCGTAATCTTGGCGCTTCGTCCAGTGACATCGCTTGCACGCAATGTAACTTGGCCAACCTTAGTCACCTGCAGTGACCCACCGTCTGGAAGAGTTAACGCGTCACTCTGACCGCATTCACGCGCGTCTTCCAGAAGGCTTTCGTCTGATATTAGGTGGCGACTCGCCCCACTATCCACAATCCACAAATCATCATTGAAAACTTCTTTATCGGCGCCTTCTTCCGCGCTCTCGCTCGTGGACAACACAAAACGTCTTTCGGAATCCTTGGGGCCCTGCCGCCCGCGTCTTTCATTCCTGTGATGACCTTTCTTGGACTCTTGTTGCGGGCAATTTCGCTTAATGTGCCCTTCAAGCCCACAACCATAACAAACACGTTTGCTGCCCTGTTCATTTACAGAATTCACTGCGGGCCGTCCAAAACCCGGGCGCTTGAGCTTGTAGGCGTCATCATCCAGTTCTTGCGCCCAGGATATCAATTCCTGGGCGTGTTGTAGATAATCTTGTCTCTGCGGATTGTACCGCACCATCAACGCAATTTTTAGCCTTGGGGCCGCGAACTTTACAATGTTTTCCACAATTAAGCGCTCACTGGAATCGCTTTCACGAGCCAAAGCAACCAGGTACAAAAAGTGTTCCGTCCAGGACCTTTTTGGGTCCTTTTCCGCTGCGAAAAGCTGTGCTGCCTGGTAGTGCGAGATGTTCACCTTGAACGCACTCAGCATTTGCTCTAGCACAAAATAAAGGGTCGGTGACGCTTGCCACCAGGTACCAATGTTTGCTTGGAAATACTTGAGGGCAACACCTTCCAGGTGCTCCCCCAACTTGTTGACCTTCAAGCGGTCGTTCCATACGAAACCGGAGGCAATTTCTGCTATCTCCACGGCTTCGATAAAAAGATACGCCCACTGCTTGAAACCCGACCCTAGGCCTGCGTAAATTTCAACTCCAGAGAAATTTTGACAGCATTTTAACCCCGTTCGTGTTTACCACTGGGTTACCGCCTAAGTTTCCAGGCGCACCCATGCCGGCTGCCATTCCAGGCACTCCTGCCCCGGCTGCCATTCCCGGTATGTTGATTCCCGGCGCCTGCATCGGTGGTGGAGCCTCTTCACCGCCCCTTAGACCACCCCCGCGCCCAATACCGTCTTCACCACCGAGGTCGTTCAGGGTCATTTTCATCCCGAACGGCCCGTGGTTCTTCAGGGTGTCCCTAAAAGCACTCGCATACTCAGATCCCTTGTTGGATCCTGGCGACGTGCTGGGAGCCGAACCCTGCGACCGCGCCTCTTCCACTGCTTCGAGGCGCCGGTCCATGCGTTTGAGGTACTCCAAAATGACCTCCATATTCGTGTCGGCCTTTTCGGCCTTTTCGTCATCCATCTTTCGAAGCCAAACACTGAGAACTTAAAAACAAAATTGACTCGTAGTCGTAATTCCAAAACGATCCACACGAGAAAAACAAGATAGTCTCCAGTAATCAAACGAAACGTAAAAATTGAAACGAGATGAAATCCACAGACAATTCACTTTCGGTAGTGTAAAAATGCGGTCAGAGCCCGTAGTTCCTTGGGCTCATAACCTGTTGAAAATAGACTTAGCGTAAAGTAGCAGGCACCAGCAATGTAGCGCCCGGTGCCTGCAATCCGGTCAGAAATTACTGGCGACCCTGTTTTTCCACTTGGTGTCCAAATTAGTTGGTAGAGGTGCTCCGCACCGCACTACCACTAGAAGTCAGTTGCTTGTGTTGTTGTAAGGTAAAAATGATAATAAAATGTATTATTAAGTTATTAAGTGCTAAACCGTACTTTATAACCTAAAATTTGTATGTAGTGGTCCACGCTGTTTTGTTAACTTGGAATTTCATTTTCATCGAAAATCAACTTGTAATTCCAACAATTATGTTGTTGGTTACTGCCTTCGTGACGCAAAAATTCAATTGCACATGGATCCGGACGCCGGCGAAATTCTATTGGTTATGACCGGGGCTCAAGACGCATCCTTGCTGCCCAAAATGTCCCTACCGTAAAACAGCAGTTATTTTGGACTCCTAAGTAAAACCCCCGTATTATAGGTAGAAATTCGATTTGAGCGCATGTAAAAGATACAACACGAAGATTAAACCGAGCCCTATCTGATCCACACGTCAGTTTTACTAATTATTCATGTTTAAAATCAACATCGTTTCATCAATTTATTGCCAGTTCCTTTTTTGTCACTGAAGGGGGTGGTAGGTTGGTCTCTACTATGATGAGCACGGATTTTCTTCAACCGCGCCATTTGCGTCGTGGCTTTCGGATTCATACTTTCTTCCACGAAGTATTGGTTAAAATAGCCGCCAATAAGTTTATTCATTCCGTGTGCAAGACTATTTTGCACTGTATTGAGTTTACCCAAATAGTTCGCAGTATACAAATATTAAGTACAAACTGCCCAATTCATCCGGCAGGAAACTGCTGCAAATTTTATCAGCCAATGAGATCCATCACACCACCTATTTCCGGAACATGATTGGCTGGAACCAATGAGACGGCAATTTGCCGATGTCGGCAATAAACTGCTGTTTTACGTTAATATGAAATTGCTAGCGGCCGTCAACGCGGTACACGCAGTGTTATAAAATGTGCTCAATGCGAGTGCGAAGAGATTTTGCGTGTCTGATTTGCTGGTGATAGCGGACGATTCCGTGTTTTTGATTAAAAAGAGTACGGCAAATGTGAAGCAATGCAAGTAGCAGCGCTTGTTGTTGAAACAGTAAAACAAATTGAAGGAGAGATGCCGGATCACTTTCCGGAGCTCTACTTTTCTTAAAATTGCGTGATGTGTTGACAACAAGATGTAGATCCTCAATCTGCATGTTTGACGTGTATGCTTGATGCCTAAATGACTTTGCTTAGTCGATTTGAAGCGCTGTTATTTCTAGCCACACTCATGTAATTTTGCAAGGGTCATAATTACCTCTTACTCTCCATAATGAGTTCTATCAATATTGCATCAACAAGCACAAAAACTAGCATACCACATTCGAGGATATTTTTTGCACATTTCTTTAGATCAAATTGCACCTGCATTTCTTCAAATTCGCATCGAGTAATTTGCTACGCCCAATTGATAGATCATTCTTGCCACATTCAATTAATCACTCATTATCGTTAGCGTCACCCAACGCAAAACTACTTCCTCGTCAGGTAATTTATCACCGCCTTCATCACTTAGTATTACATTGTACATGACACGTGTTTCAGCACGGCGTTCACGCTTAGGAGACCCGTCTTTCGGGGACTTGCAGTAGCGGAGTCCCCGAAAGACGGGTACTTCGTTATAGTAACGATTGTCATTATTAAATAGTGAACTCAAAACTTGCTAGTTTGGCATGCTTCACCTGGTATTTCTAATATACAGTGTTTCTATTCATTGTTACAGTGTGTTATCGGATATTAATCAATATACAGTAGAACCCATAATAGGTTCGAAAAGGTACACTGTACCAGCCAAACCAACAGATCTTCGGTCGTCCCAATTTTATAAAAACGATTAATTCATAAGTAAGCACTTCCGACTACTATCGCTATTGACTTGATCTTGTATAGCGCGCACAATTTATTCTTGTTTGGCGCTACCAACTCGTAAAATGTTTCAATACAACCCCACACATTATAAAATTATAAAATGTTAGGTAGAATATGTAACCCTGCATATACTTTACTGCTGAATTTTGTAGTAAATATTATACAAGAAACAAACGATGCAGCAGGAACCACCCTGCTGCATTTTGTTTCTAGTCAATACCCCACTACTTCGTGCATTTTAAGCCACTTGTTTTTTCGTTGTGCAGCCGCTTCCCTACGCGGTTGGATTGCAGAACTAGCGAATTGTTTCTGTTGTAAGACCGCTTGACCTGCTTGTTGACGTCGTTATTGCATCGCACTGGATAGGCTTCGTGTCGCACGTGACAAGCTGCTTCCAAGTAGTTTCGCCATATCTGTCGATGGACGATCGTCATCAAAGCATGACGTAGCAGTTGAATCGACGTCGTTTTTTTCTCTTCCGTCTTTCATTGCTTTCATCTCCAGAAGTCCCACTATTGGATCTTACGGTCTGTCAAACATTCCAAAACTGTCACATAGTACTCAGTCTGAGTAGTCTCCAAATCCTTCGCATCGAAGTTTTAGTCGTTGCGTAAAAAACTTCATTTCATGATTCGATTCCCTCCCCACGTCGCGATTACATTGATATAGTATTCAGTCACCATTGCCTTAAAACGTTGCTTTCGTTTTCTGTAGTTAAAAGTGGATAGTAGGAGCGGAGCATCCAGGTATCAACTTTTTTTAATGCTTTGGCTGGAACAGTGTACCTTTTTCGAACCTATCATGGATCTTACTGTAGATTGGGGGTGATTCCATGGTTTTGGGGGTGATTATAAAGGCGACTTTCGGTAGCGTACTTCACAAAAAAAAACACCACTCAAAATAATCACAATTTCAGAGCCTCTTAACATTATGGTGATTTTTCATTAACAATAAAATCACCACATGGTTTTTACCAAAAAAATAAGGGAAACATTATTCTGACCCCCTCGAATTGATACGTTGACCCCTATTTACAAAAAAAGGACGAATCATTTCTATTTCTAAAATGATGTTACAGTAAGGTAAAAAATTTTACGGCACAAAGCCCACGACCCTTGACTTACGGGACGATCAATTGTTCGCAACCAAGCGATTGCCTCGAGCACAAGTGCAAATGGACAAATCGCTGGGACCAGGAGGTGATGCCAACTTTTTTGCTGGGCAGTTTAATGGTGATAAAGTTGCCATTACAACGGTACGACTCGAGAATACAGCAAGCGACGAAAAAATGCGCCACTTCAAGTTTACTCTTCTTAGATGCTGGCTTTGTACACAGCCGCAATCTCAGAGTACACCTGGATGTAATATGATCGTGAGCGAATGCTCCAGGTACTAATAATGCCACGTAGTTTGGAACAACGGAACCGTCATGTGAATTGCTCTTCCTATCTCCAACAAGCTTTTGCAATGAGCGGCAAGCAAGATTCAGGTAGTAGTGTCCTCAACTCCACAAATCACGTGCACCTTTCCACGCAATTGGGTTTGTAGCAAATTTTGGGTTCTTTTCAAGAAACTTGCAGATGTCGAATCGCTCCCAATACTTAACCACTTCATGGTTAATGTGACTAGACACCTTGTCGAAGAGATGAATTGGCATTCCATCAGTTCCTCGCGGGCCAAACACAACAAATTACAAAAACAAGGACGTCAAAGCAAAAGCAAATGTCATACTTACAGCAACTCAGTCAAACTTACGAAAGCATCACATTGCCCGCCATTACCACGTCCATACATTAGTTCCACCAAATTTTCGTCATGGTTGCTGCATGTTGTGAGTCCGTTGCTGCGGCTGGTAGGGTAAGGATTGTCGTTAGCATCCCAATACACTTTTTCTGCTTCGTAAATATTTACGACTTGAAACCGCGAAAAGTCGACATGATCAGGAGCAGAACTCCAGGCACCACTGAAGAAGTTAGGGAACTGCAGCTGCAACCAAAGTGCCGCCCAGGCACCAGATGAGTGGCCGTGCAGGAAACGACCCGGAATGACAAAGCCTTTACCGAGTACAGTAACATCATTTTTAGAAATAGAAATATAGCGTCTTTTTCTGTAAATGGGGGTCAACGTATCAATTCGAGGGGGTCAGAATAATGTTTCCCTATAATAAATGTAATTAGTGGTAAAATAAGTAAAAAAATTAGGTAGCTCTGAATGCTCTGTATGTTCATTACCAAAATACTTTGCAGCGACAGCGTTGCAAATCTTGCTATCTGGGTACCCAATGCTAAGTATACATGTATTTGTGGAAGTTTGGGCCAGAAGATTTAGCTAGACAGCTGATCAGCAGTATGTAAAGTAGCGATACGCATTGGAACTGATCGTCGTTTGAACTGTCAATGGGTTCCAGCAAGACTGCCTGTCAAAACGGATGTATGGAAATTGTACGTTTGCTTCATGAAACAGGAATGACAGGATGTTCAACTGCGCAGTGGCTACTGCTGCAAGTAGCGGTCATTTGGAGATATTTTAACTTTTTGCAACAGAATTGGGTTTCGGATATTCAAAACCATTTGTTGCCAAGTTTCTTGCTTTTAGAAAATGTCATACGCGAATAATCGCGTGACTTAAATCTTCCCCCTTGACAGTTACAATGTTAATTTCGTGTGATCCACAGCCACTCGATAATTGCCAACTAGATTTTAACACATTCGAATATTGTTCTGCCCACCCCAGCAACGTATTTCCCAGTGCGGAAATCTCTGTCCTGCTCGTGTTGTCCCGTTACACTAATTACATGTACTTCAAAATTTCTAAGCGTCCAAATTGAACTGCTTATCATATCACTCCGTCGAATGCTAATTACAGAAACAACTGAAACGTTTTTGTGGCCGACAGATGCTTCATATAGCAAAGTGTGTCTAAATCACCACGTTCTAATGTGATTCGTGGTAAAGCGCCACTATAAGAAGTGTTGCTGAAATTCAATATTATAGGGCAGAGCCTGGAGCCCCGTCTATAAAGTCCTCGATTGTTATAACCAATGATGAGGCTGCGGCCGGCAATTGATATTTTAAAAGTTGGGAATACGTGAAGATTTCCCTTATTTAAATAGACACGAAATGAATTTGGGGACTGGCTGAACAGCCTCATGTACAAAATGCTAACCTATTGGAACTTGAAGATCGGCTTAAGGCCTGTAAGTAGGCGGTTTTGCCAATCCCAAGTAATGTATGTTATATATGTCAATGCTCTTTTCTGCGTTGTTAATTCCACTTTTACGAACTTAACAAAAAAATCACAATTTGGGTTCATTTTAAAAAAATCACAATTTGGGTTCATTTTTGATATTAATCAAATCACCTTTTAGAAACGGCCAGGTGTTTATTTTGTGAAGTACAAGTACGGTAATACAAAAAAATAGTTCCTATTTCATCGAATTTAGAACTTGGCGATGCCTCCTCACCACAAGTTCTCTCTGCACGATGAGCACAGTTATCTCAAGATTGCAATGTATGCATTAGTTCAATATCGAGTCACCATTTCCTTACTGATCCAGCTGCGACTTTTATTTTTTTTTCAGATTCTCTGAAGACAAGTCTTCTCCCGTGACCGATGTGAAACAGTTGAAATTTACCATTGATAATACTCTCAGGACGGCGTTCGGTGTAGTGGGAGCTTCATCGAGTGAGTTCGACATATTAGCCTTTGAGAAAGTAGGTGCAAGCAGTAGCGAGCCCAGTACAGCACTGCTGCGTGTCCAGCGTAGTGGACTGGAAATGTTACGGGGTGCCATCAGCATGTGCACAAGTGTCAACGGAAAGCTATGCAAGCTCGAGGTGCTGCACATTGGAGACTCACTCATAGCTATGGCTTCTGGAAGATTTTTGTAAGCAATTGGTCGAAGAAGATAGAGGTTGATCAAAAAGGTGACATGATTTTTTTGAGAATGTCAAGCTCGTCCTCCTTACACAACAGCTTCCGGAGCACCAACAACAATGGTCTTTTCCGAAAAAGTTGAGCGCTTGCGATTGCGCTTCAGTAGGACAGTTCGATCAATAGGATCGTTGTGAGTGTTTACGCGTAATGTTGAACGCTGGTCTGCTCCACCAAAGTAGGAGTTATTCATGGACGAGATTCGCGAGACACCAGAAGTGGCCTGCATTGCTGAATTAAGTGACTGCACCGACGCTGTGAATGACGGAAAAGAGGGTGATGAACGACGTCGTCGATGCTCTCGTCCGGCGGGTACACGTTGGTGTGATTGATTGCCCTGCTCTTCTTCATCTTCAATTTGTAGTGTATCGAGTACTTCATCAGTCAGAGTCGCTCGATCGAATGCATTGAGCACAAATTGGCGAAGAGCCAATCGATAGCTGTATTTCTCCAATAATGCGTGCACATACATCAATAGAACTGGTTCTTCAAACAACTCGGACTTTGATGAGCGTAGCTTGTTAAGTGAAGCATGTGCCTCCTTCTGCGTGATGTGATTACTAAGGTCTGCAACATAGCGTAGCACTTCTTGCCAATCATGGGGCATCTTGTCACGACGGCGTATTAGTAGGCGCTGCAGAGGTGACGATAAAGGAGTCTGCGTCAATGGACAGGGACATGCTGATCTTGATGGCGGCCAGACAAAGAGAGAAGTGCAGTTTTGCGGGACAACAATAGACGTTCGAGACGTGTCACGTGGGGCATCCCATCCAAGACGCGCCAGATGGCGCCGACCTGCAGGTGACCGTGCTAGCAAACCCAGTACGAAAAAGCAAGTTCCTCGAATCGAAACGAGCGGCGAATCAGTAGCCAACTTCACGATGATCTCGACAAAGTCGTGAGCGTAGTGACTCAGTAGATCATACCCACGTGGGGTGGCCGCCACGTGACCCAGCGCCCACAAAGCAGCACGCTTTTCAAGCGGAACGCTCGCTGCATCTCGAAGACAGGCAAGAAATTCTGGCAAATGCCCAGATGCGTGAAGGATCTGGCACCCGGCGCTCGTTTTAGCCAATTCCCCGTATAAATGTACCGGTAGCGGTACTGTCCGCGGACGTAGAGGTAGCAATTGCAGCGTGAATTCGACAGACTTGAGTAACAGACGTTTCACAGTGCCATTTGAAGTGTTAGAACCCCCACCAGAATCCATCTCTACACGAAAGTTCCACACAGCACGTTCCCCTGGGGCGCAGAGTGAACATTCTGGTGCCGACAAAAATTGCGGTGACCGTTGTTCAGGCTGGCACGAACTCCAATCCTTATTCTCTTCCTTTGCAGAGTCCACTGACGATCCATTGTCAGCAAAATCTAACGACGAAGACATGGACTCTGAAGTACGGTCCATACTTCCTCCAGCCGAGTTGGACGCTGATCGCGCACGCAACATTTTCTGTTGAGTGTCACTGGAAAGAGTGGTGCCAGCGCCACTAGCTGATCCGCTCGTGGATACGAAACCTCCATTGCTTTGAGGAGGTGGCTTCGTAAATCCCCGGCGATCGACGGGTTGCGTGCCCAGGAACAAACATGCTTGTAATGTCTGCTGTGAGTTCACTACAACAGGTTGTGGCATATTACGCGCGTCAACTACAATTCCTTTCACACGAATCGAGTTCATGCGAAGTTCATCATCAATGCCGGCAGTCTCATCTTCGTCGCGCATTGCGCCATCAATATACGTTTCCAAGATGAGGTTTGACGGAGGGCCACTTCCTGGTGGCCCCACAATCTTAACTTCCATGTTCCATGGCATACGATACAGCCAATCTAATCCCCATAGAGACCGCTGACTGCTTTCTCCACTCGGTGGTTTCAGCCCGACGCCACCACCTCGCTTCATTGGTACATTGACAGGAATGGGGGTGGGAGAACATGTTTGCCGAGTATTGGTCAAACTACTATTGGATCCGCGTTCACGTCCAGCGACATCACGATGTAACCCACGAAAGAGCGAGTGCTCGACGGCGTGCACGTATGAGATGTGTTTCTCACGACGCCAGGCGGCAAGAGTGCGTGGGATCCATTCACCTGTATCGCGGAGAAAATTAAGTCCCTCATCAAGTGAAAGCGATTTGAGAAGCAGCGATTCGGCTCGCTTGTCTTTAAGCTGAATAAGCTTCATCGGTCGCTTGAGAATCATCGCCAAAAGACATGCAGGCGTCTCAGCAGCTTCTTCCAATACACTTAATGCCGCCTTGGCAACTTCCTCTTCCTGTGTAAGTTGGGTTACCAAAGCATCAACCCCCCACTTATCAAAATCAGCCACTTCAGACCGTAGCAACGCACGCAATAAGCAAGTCGCATAGAGACGCAATGCCTTTGAACCTTCCATCATCCAAGATTGAAGGAGTTTGCGAGAACTACCGTCAACTGAGTAGTCCAAATTGGCTAAAATGAGTCGACACAAGAAATCATGGCCTTTTGTAGTTCCCATGACATACAGCCGCTGAAAGAGATTGGACTGTTCCATCATCTTAAGGCCTTCTTTGCTCGAGCTCATCAGTCCCAGAAGCGTAAAGTACTCGCGCAGCATTCGACGTGATACATAATCAGGTGAGAACATGCGTGCTTTAAGTACACCGATATGCGATTCCACAATCGCAGCTTCAGGACGTGCCTCTAGCTCCAACGCTGACGAAATCTCTGTAAGTAGTTGACCACGACGATCAGTCTTTAAGAACAGCAAACCTTCCGGATGGTTTAACAAAAGTGTATACATTTGACAAGCCGGACGCAGATAAGGCACATGATCTGGTATCCAATACAGGTTAGAGAAATAGCCCTTGTTGCCTTGATCGCAACGGAAAAAGCCCGAGAGACGCTTGAAAAACTTTGTTTTCATAGCTTCGGAAAGCCGCTGTGGATTTGTTAGGGGTCCTTCGAGCATTTCAGAGATAATATCCCAGTTCCAATTCTTGTAGTTTTTGTCTGTCAGAACGCGAGAACGGTTGTGTAGCATATCCTTAAACGTACTGTCGTCCATCTGTGCATCCAGTGATTGCTTTAGCTCCAAAACCATCAATTCACGTGATGTTAAACTATCTTTTAATTGTGCCATGGCATATTTCGTGCCACGCTGTGTCGATGGATTCGCCACAGCGTAGTTGGTAGAGCCACTACTAGTTCCGCCAATCCCACTACCACCACCTGAAGATGGAAGACGAACCACACCAGCGATCTGCTGTAGAGCTAGTAGATTCGACGGTCGATTCGTATCACGCAAGAGCTCAGACGCTAGCTGTACACCATTAACACCACTGCCACCATATGATACAAGAGATACACCACGAGAGGCAATGCTACCTGAGTTCGCACCGACAGCATTAGCTAGCTCGCCCAACATTTCACTAGCTCGAATCGACTTTTCACGTTGTAGACGCTCCGAAATACTCTTCACATGATCCCCCAAGGACATTGTAGTCGTGGTAGTGAGCGAAGTTGACGATACTAGACGGGGAAGTGCAAGCAACGTCGCACAGTGCTGGTCCGGAAGCAAGCGCGATGCCATTCGCAAAATATCCGCGAGCAAATCCATTGCTGGCTCGGCCAGTGCTCGAGACTGGCCCGTTCCTAGAGTAACTAATGCCTCGAGGATGCCACAATGAATCATAGCGAGCAGGATAATGACCGTGTAGTTGTCGAGGAGATTGTGGTTCCCTGCAAGTGGCATTTGCTCTGCACTCGACAAAGATATAGGAAGCGATGGCGTGTCAGCTGCAGTGTCTGTTGCCGACTTGTCAAAGCTTGTTTTCTTGTAAAAAATCTCGCAAATAGTAGACAACACTGCTTTCTGAACGTCCTCACCCACTGGCCGTACCAGTAGCTGAATCAATGACTGCAGACCTTGTGGATTGCTCACCAACACCACCATTCCTGTCCACGACCGCATCATCGTAACGATGGCATTACGACTTGCCATCCATCGCTGTCTTCGCTCATTTCCTGCAGGAAGATCCGTATCTGTAAAAGGCGCCAATAAAACCTGTGAATCGACAAACGGCTCCACAAACTTGCGTGTTGACGGCTCATTCAGTATCAACAATAGCGTCATAAGCAGCGAATCAGCCAGATCTTGAAATGATGGCTCCAGAATGGCATCGACCAATATTTTGGTGCCATTTGCTTGTGCCACGACCTCTACATTAAGTAGAGCTAGCTCTCGCATCGTTTCTAAAGACACTCGCCGCATATTGTCGTCCTTGTGTCCTGCAATGGCCGTCAGCGATGCCACAAGACTAGTTGGCATCTGCGCGGCATCGATTTCCATCACCCTACGCACCACTTTTAGAGCTTGTACTCGTTCCGCCAAGTTTTTTTGCTCCCGCTCCAGTGAACGCACTACAAATACTGGTAAATTGAGGTTCACAAAGTGTTGAACGCTGCTACTGCTACTGATGGCGTAGCGCAGGGCTCTAAGCGCTCCTGCACGCGTAGATGTGTCCGAGTCACACACTAATCGACGCATAGCCTTCATAAGTCGCTCCATTGGAAAACTATCGAGCAGGAGCGGGTCATTCTTTAGTTCCTACTTATAATCAATGGTGTATACAAGTTCGTGAGCTTTATAAAGTAAATGAAAAAAAAGTAACAGTCGTACGTAGCAGATGCGGCCGGTACTGTCGAGTTTAGACTTGCGGTCTAGATTACTGCGTTCAATGAGAGTGCAGATGGCCGCCAAACTCCCGTCTCCGCGCGAAGCGGAAGCCTTTCCGTTGGGTTGCCATACTGGGGTGAGCCGGTGTACCTTATGCAAGGGGGTTTTGGTGTTTTGTATACATCCTTGTATACACAATTGCGTTTATTACGGTCAGATTTAACGCCATCCAGTGAGGATCAGTGATGGCGACTAAGGGGATAAGTCAACTATTGCGAGGCATGACGACGCTGGCAGTGTCATCTTCAAGCAGCAGTTTGGCGCGAATGGCTAGCACCCAGTCAATTGTCATGCCAGCGAATCTGTCGCTAGCCGAGGAGAAGCCAATGCCACCGCCGCGTATAATTCCAGCAGCACAAATGGTTAATGTGATGCCATCAGGAGATTTAGAAATGCAGCTACTGTCTTTGTCCGAGGAATCCAAAGATTTGGGTACTATCACTATGGGCGGTGAGGTCTTTGGCGCACCTAACCGTGTAGATATCCTGCAGCGCGTCGTGCGCTGGCAGCTGGCGTGTCGTCGCGCAGGTACCAACAAGACAAAGACGCGCTCTGAAGTAAGTGGCTCGACGCGAAAGCCTTGGAAACAGAAAGGTCTTGGTCGTGCCCGTGTTGGCGATATTCGAGCGCCGCAATGGCGTGGAGGCTACCGTGTACATGGCCCTGTACTGCGTGACTTTTCGTACAATCTTCCCAAGAAGGTGCGGGCCATGGGTCTACGTGTTGCGCTGTCCACGAAGCTCCGTGAAGGAAAACTTGCTGTTGTTGACTCGTTGAATGTTGATGTACGCCGCTGTTTCTGATTGTTTAGTGGAGAATGGCAGTGATAACATATTTTTTCTGTCATGGAAATAGGCTTCTAAGACGAAGGATATGAGAAAACTACTGAGTGGCCGTGGATGGGATCACGCGCTATTCGTGGGCGGCGAGGAGCTAGAGTCAAACTTTGTGCTTGCCACGCGTAATATTCCATACGTCGACACGATCCAGCAGAACAAGATTAACGTTTACTCGATCCTGCAAAAAGAGTTGCTGATCATCACGAAGGACGCCGTAAAATACCTTGAGGATCGACTTCACGTTGACTAGAGGTTGGAAGCAACACGATAACGCTTTCAAAAGAGGCAAACAACGTCGTAATTTCTTTCTTTTTATGTGTTCACAAAAGTTTCTGGTACTCAATTCGACGGCACTTTGCTGTGATCAATTGGCGTCGACACCTCCAGGTGCTTGACCGTCGCGCGCAGTCGCTCTTGAACAGGTGCCGGCTCGCTGATTTCGATAGCAGCCAAGTCGCAAGCGCCCATTAAATGTGCTTGGCCCAAGAACTTTTTAGCCTCTGTCAGTTCAGCTGTGAGTGCCTCACGTTGCTTGGCCATTGCTGCCTCTAGTTCATATCGCTTTGCCTGAAAGCTTTGCCCATCGGCCAACACCTTCATCAGCGTCTGCTTGATCACGCTACTCTCCCGCTTGATTTCCGCCAAGTCGTTCTCGCTAGAACCTGCTGTAGGTTCAAACTCACCTACAGCCATGCGCTCTAAGTGCCATCCGTTCAGGTCACCCATTCGAGCTTTGGGCGCACTTAGGTCTAGAATCTCGCGGAAGTTGTCTACGTTTCGACGTTGCTTCAAAACGTTGTCAATCACCTGCATATTGTCAAATGTTTGAGCAAAATAAGGCTGAGACGTACGTCGTAAACTGACGCGAGGTCCCCCCACTTGTCCTCCAAGTCATTTCGTGTGAACAGATCGCATAGCTCGCAGACGGCAGCCGCGGCAGTGGTCGCTTCGTCATTCTTTCGTTTTCCGCGCTGCAACATTACCCTACATAATACAGTAGCCCACCGTAATTACCGGTAAGTTTTCGGAATTAGTCTGGCACAGACTATTTAGGTGAAGATAAAATGGGGGGCGTTTAATACCCCAAAACCTAGACTCACCCAAATTACAGTAGATACCCATATGTTCCGAAAAACGAGCAAATACACAGCCAGATGATTTAGAAGAAGGATAAAAACGTGCATTATTGAATAATATTTACTAATGTATACTCGATACTTATATAATGTACTTCCTCTGTTCGGATTGAAAATGTGCACAAAGGTTTTTGTTGTCCACATAGAATTGTTCAAACTTACTGATTGGTCCATTTGGCTGCCCCAGTCACCATAATTCTTAGCGGGAAGTGGCATAAAGCAGGGTTATCAAAATGATTTGAATTAAAAATATTTTTTAGATAAAATAAGCGAAAGCGCGGAAACTTGTTGACCCTGCGACACCTGAGGATCGTCACGTATACATCTCATCTTGTGGTGGTCGGTGGGATCTCGTCATGAGTGACGAGTTTAACACTTCAATCGACCTGGTGATGACCATATTCGGACTTCACTGGAAAACCCGGATGGTGTGAATGGTGCCCTGGAACTCTATTCGCACAATATGACATCAACAATGTGTGATGACGATGGGACATGCTATTTCTTTATCAAGTCGATTGTGGTTGTGGAAGAGAATATCATTCGTGTATACAATATGTATACACATCCTCCAAGTTATGTCAACGCGGAATCTTTTTACCGCTCGGGAATGGTACAAACTTAGAACAAATTTTGCTTCCAAGGTGGAATGATTGAAGCACGGGTGCAGCTACCAGGTGCTGTGACGCCGGAATCAGACAACCCTGATCAAAAAAACGGAAATAATGTACGCGTTACAGCCACCAAGTACTACCCGACATGGCCTGGAATTTAGATGATGGGAAACCTCGGTCGAGCAATTTTCTCGGCCTCCACTAATCGAATGTGAACCCGATATCTTTGATCCGAGCTACCAGCGCATTAGCGCTTGTGACAACAACCCGGGCCATGGATTAAACCCATACCAAGGGCGAGGGGCGCCTGAAATCGACGTATTGGAAGGCGGGGCGACTCTTTTGTCCTCTTCCCTTCAGATTTCACCTGGCATGCCGGATGACTATCGTGTCATTGGACTGAATTACGCCATTGACCCGCAAGATTGTATCTACCTGGGGAGGTGTAAGGCACCCGGCGCAAATTTTATCGAAAGTCCCAACGAAAGTTTATGCCGGACGAGGCCATAAATCGTGGTACCAAGGGTTGCGGTACGGGGCCAATAATTATTGTAAACAAGATGCTGACAAGAAACAGTCGTACAATACTACGTTGTCTATTTAATGGAGCAGAGAGATTTATAGACTTCGTAGAGACGGTTGACCAGGACAAAACAGGACTGTTACATGGTAAGTACCGAAAAAAAGCTTTGGTCATCTGTAGCTAACAGATATTCATTTGATTAGTTTCCAAGAATTTTAGCCAAATGTGGGATCGACATCTCGCCCGGGTTATTAGATGGAATGCTTTCCCGATTTTCCCGATCAGCTGGAAAATGTACAGACTTTCTTCCGTACGTTCGAGCTTTCTCGTTATTCTTTTCAACCTTTTTAACAAATGATGTAGATACTATGAGCAGAATCCAAAATGTGTTCGGGCACGACGAGAATTGAAGCAAGTTCTTTGACATTTGTTTCATCGACTAAATGTACCGACTTTATAGTGGTTGCATTCGCTACGACGTCGATTCTAGAAGTTTGATAAAAAAGTGCATGGCGAATTGAAAGCGACACTTCACGCTGAAAGTAAGTTGAAATGGTTTTGTGTTTATCGGTTAAAATGATATTTAAACCACATTTGAAGGATTTCTACGCGTTAATAAAAGGCCGATCGCCACGGAAGAAGAAGCACATGCCGCGTTAGAAACGCTCGAGAATGTCGGACACGTGAGCGTCACGAAACAAACGCAGGGAATGATTGGCTCTTGTACGTGGGCAACTGAGTTTCTGGAACTATTAGCAACATCAACGTGTGTCAAGCTGTGATGGAGACTGTACGTACGACATTTGGACCGCGCGGTATGGACAAATTGATTCATGCCAATGGAAAAGCTACCATTTCGAATGATGGTGCCACTATTATGGAATTTGCTTGATGTTGTACCTCTAGCAGCCAAGACGCTTGTAGATATTTCACTCTCGCAGGATGCTGAAGTGGGTGACGGCACGACGTCTGTCGTGCTACGGTGCGGAGTTTATGCGTCAAGGGAAACCATTTATTGAAGAAAATATACACCCGCAAATGGTAGCTTCCGCAAGGCAGGACAGCTGGCGTCGCAAAAAAAAATGAGATTGAAATCCGTGAACCGATTTTTTTTCAGACAAAGTGGGTCGACGTCAAATGCTCGAGCGTGTCTGCTCTCAATTCGAAGCTCATCTCGCGTCATAAACAAATCTTCTCTCCAATGGTTGAAAGGATTTCGATCTAAAGTTTTTTTATTCACTGACCTATTGTTTTTATCCGTCTGCTGACGTAGATTGTCGATGGAGTATTAAGCTTAGACGAAGGACTGGATATTAGCATGGTCGGCGTGAAGAAAGTACCGGGTGGTTCGGTGACTGACTCGTTCTTAGTGAAAGGCGTCACGTTTAAGAAAACTATCTCGTACGCTGGTTTTGTACTGCAACCCAAGACGTTTGTGAACCTAAAATTTTTGTTGCTGAACGTGGAATTGGAGCTCAAGTCGGAGAAGGAGAACGCTGAGGTGCGCTTGGATGATCTTACTATTTACCAGTCCATCGTGGATGCTGAGTTGGATATTATCTTTATCTATGAAAAGCTGGAATTGTGTGTCAAAAGCGGCGCCCAAATTATCCTCTCCAAGCTGCCTGTTGGTGATCTGGCTACGCCGTACTTCGCTGATCGCGGTCTCTTTTGTGCTGGACGTGTCACCCAAGACGACATGGATCGTACACAGCGTGCTACGGACCGGAGGAAGGCAAGTGGTTTGGTGCTGACATCACCACGTGTGGCATACGAGTCGCACGTGTTAGAACCAGCAGCGAACAAGATTAACTCAATTGCCGAAGGACTATCTTAAAATTTCGGATTTGTCTCCGGCGTACGCACACGACCAAATGTCCACCAGTACCCGTTGGGGTATGAAGATAACGAGCACTAGGAGGTGCTTCCGGAAATACATTAGTGTCATTGTGTTGGCTTGCTGACTCATCCATAGCACTTGAAAATGATGCACATTCAGCCCGTAACGTTCCCAGTTTTGCCAAATGGCTGCTCCCAACCAAGTGCATGGGCATTGTTGCTTCGTGCACTTCGGCACGTGTATGTCTATTCAACTCAGACGAAGACGTAGTTGCAATCTCCCATCCTATTAGAAGGGGCGGGATACCATCTCGAAAGATTATTCATTCGTAAAGTAATTCGGAGGATTCACTGAGATAAAAATGACCATCATTCCTTAACGATGAATATCATTGGCTGAAACCTTGGCAAGAGAGAATCTATGCTCAAAAAACCTTGGCCACGAAAACGCCCATTTCACACGCCCTTGGACATCGTGGGACAAAACAGATTAATGGAGCACATAGAGCAGGCAAAGCCGTTTCTAAAAATCTGGTTTTTGTGTAATATCGCCAAAAAGCCAGAGATTTAGGAAGGTTTTTAACGGGGGCAAAAAATGAAGGCTATAAAAAGCTCGGTTTTGTCTTAGAAAATGTCCGATTAGCATTGCAAAAAATACGACGGTGATGTCGCGTGTTTTAGCTACATTTCAATCCAACTTTCGCGTTAAACGATAGAGGGGTTGGAGAACGGCACCAATTTTTAGTAGTGCACATTCTCCGCCCGAACAGAGGAAGTATTAAAACAATGGACGAGGAGCGTATCGTGCTGCTAGGCTCGATTCGAACGCGCCAGAGCGTGGATAATAGTTCACCTTACGTATGCAAAGCAGGAGGTCCACCGGTACGCTTTAATGGCTAAAATATGAGCCAACTTTTCGCTGTGTTCTGACACAAATGAAATTGCCTCATCAGCATTTTTGATCCTGTCGCTTATCTAGGCTTGGTACTTGGATCCGCCGCCGGAGGCTGCAAGCTTGACATGCCCCAAGTGCGACAAGGGATTATTTCTGGTTGCACAAGTCTACGCTCCAGTGGAGACTGAACGTACGCTCTACGTCTTTGGATGCAACTCTGTGTCGTGCGCTAAAACTACAGGCAGCTGGAGAGTGCTGCGCGATCAAATGGTGAGAAAACCCGCTTTCGAGGAGGAAAAAACAATGGCGGAGATCGCTAACAAGGTGGAGCACGCATGGGATTTAGATAGCGAAGACATCGACTGGAGTAACGATGAGTATGACAGCAATGGGCAAGACGCTGCACCTGATCTTGAAGCACTTTTACAGCAACGAGATAATGCAATGAAAACGAGTACCAAAATCACTTAACAGCATGGAGCACCTTCAAAGACAGAGCAGACAAAAGTGAGCGCTTTGACTGGCGTTCCAAGTGCTTTTCCGGCTCTGCTGATTGAAGTAATCGACGAGCCTTATGAAGACTACACGGTAGAACATAACTTTGCGCATGAAAATCGATTACTCGAAGAGTACATGAAATGTATGGGGGGGTCCGAAAAACATAAACGACAAGAAGTTTCACAACCCAACCAAGCAGCAGGTTCTTTTATATCCTTCTTCTAAATCATCTGGCTGTGTATTTTGCTCGTTTTTTCGGAACTGATATGGGTTCTACTGTAATTTGGGGGTGAGTCTATGGTTTTGGGGGTGATTATAAACGCCCCCATAAATTGGTGTCTCAAAACATCCTAATTGCGGAAGGACGTGTTGTAATTCGACTGACCCTAATTTAGGTAGTTTACAACTTGTAAACTACCTAAATTAGGGTCTGTCGTACCTTGAGTAGGATCAGGTGTACCACTTAGTGTACCCATAATTAGTAATAGTTAAGGTCCTAATTAGCACTTGAGGAAATAAGTCAACTCACGGGCCAGCATGGCTCCGGGGACTCGGTTGGGTGTGCAGATGGAAGATAACTAACCATTCAGCCCTGCTCGGTTACCTTGGGAGTTAGTTCCCCGCACTACTCCATCCCATTTTCCATCTTGCACTCATACCGCACGCCCTATATATATTAGGTTAGGCTCTAATTATACTAAATATACCTTAACTTTTGCATGTTCTGATCCACAGCGGGTTGTCGCACTTATACCGTTTCCAACACTCCCCCTCGACAACCGCGTCAGATCTCCCTTGCTTTCCTATAAGTTCTTGTGCCCCGTGCTGACTTCCATTCCTAAAGAGCCTATCCTTTTGGCTGACTCACCAATGTTTCTTTTGAGCCCTGCTTTAGGGCCTAGCGCCCTGCGCGTACCCGCCATTCTGGTCTCCCGCCCCGCCCTGCGGTCTAATCTACTATTTCCATCTTATTGCTCCCCCTGAGCTGCAACGTTCTCCATTGCTTCAATCCATAGTGCAAAGCACTCATCCTTTTCTTCAGGGCCCTGTTCTTCCCCTGTTTCCATACCTTCTTCCTTGGATAGCTTTTGTCCTTCACGAGCATACGCCGCTGCTCTTCATGATATCACACCAAGCATGGTCCGAAACTTAACAAACTTGACGCGCACCAGCGCTTTTGCCATCACATCCGCGACCTGTTCTTGTGTGTTTGCATACTCGGTTGTAAGTCTCTTTTCCTGTACCAAGGAACGCACGTACTGAAACTTGTTCTCAGTGTTTCACATGGTGATGCTTGCCCGGCCTTTCACTTAAATAGATTGCCGCCATGTTGTCACTTAACAGCCTTGGTTTCTTGTAGTCGACCACTAGTTCTTCACATAACTTCTTCAGCCATTGTACATGCTTTGTACATTCATACATAGCGTAGTATTCTGCGTCCATTGTTGACAACGCGTTAATGCCTTGTTTACGTGATCCATACGAAATTGTAGCTCCATCAAGTAGTGTAACATATCCGCTTACACTATTCCGGTCCTCCGGATCATTGGCATAATCTGCATCCGTATACACGACTAGATTCACTGGTTGGATCACTCGATTATGGTATACTTGTATCCTTAATCCGTAGTCGAATGTAGTCTTGATATAACTTAGCACAACGCTTAGCTTGTGCGTAGTGCCTGCTAATCGAAAACACTCATGTGTTGTCCCAACTTCCTTACTGCATGTGCGATGTTGGGTCTCGAACCCGAGACCAGGTACTGTAGTGCGCCCACTATCTCACGATATGGCATGTCCCGAATGTCTTCCTTCTTGCTTGTCGTTGCCAACGATGATCCTTCTGGTGTGGGTGCACCATTGCAATGTTGCATGCCAAAACGCTTCAAAATCTCCATGATGTACGTTTCTTGACTGAAAAACACTGAGTGCTTGTTTATAATCACCTCTACCCCAAGGAGGTATTTCACCGGACCGAGATCAACTAACTCGAATGTCTTTTGAAGGAGTCTTCTTACTTCTTCACATGGTGCCTGTGGACCCATCAGCAGTAGGTCGTCCACATATACGGTAAGCAACATTGATATCCCCCCTCCTGGTATCGGGCGTAGAGTCCGTAGTCGCTGCCAATACGCTTGAATCCAATTGCCACTAGATGTTCATGCAATTTCTGATTCCATACATGCGGTGCCTGCCGCAACCTGTAAAGAGACTTAATCAACCTGCATACATGGCTCTTGTCATGCCTTTCATAGCCCGTCAGCTGTTCCATAAGAACTTCTTCTTGAAGTTCACCATGAAGAAACGCCGTCTTCACATCATACTGTAAGATAAACCATCCTCGTTGTACCGCAAGATATATAGCCACCCTGATGGTCTCAAATCGAGTAACCGGAGCGTAGGTCTCGAAATATTTGATTCCATAGGTCTGCTTGTATCCATGCACAACCAATTGCGCCTTAAATCGCTTAATATAGCCAGGTTCGTCCTTCTTAACCGCATTGACCCAGCGGTTTGTAATTACTGTGAGCTTGCCTTTCGTTTCCTTACGAGGCACCACTTCCCACACACCATGGCGGCAAAGAGAATCCATCTCTTCATCTATTGCTGCACGCCAATATTCCGCGAAGCGTGAATCCTTCACAGCTTCCTTAAATGGTCGTGGGACCTTCACGTCATCTGCCAGTAACCTTTCACAAGGCTGGACCGATGTCGCCGTGCGTAAGGCCAACACTTGTAATGCGCGAAGATTTCCAATCGTCTCTTGTGTATCGGCACTGTTAACTCCAATATAATCCTTATATCTTGTGTATTTTTGTCGCTTGCGCTCTGGCCTACCATCAATGCGCCTTCCTGGCTGCATTCCTTTCTTATTGTCTTGGTTCCCTTCATCCGAGACCAGTCTCTCATCTTTTTGTGCACACGCTAATGCCTCTGGTTTATCTTCATCTTCCTTTCGGGCATACGCCAATGCCACTGGTTCATCTTTATCTTCTCTCTTCCTCACCGCAATAGGTATCTTGTCAACGCCCTCTGTGACCAAACTGTCCATGCCTGCCCGCATCCGTACATACGGGATGGTAGCTGGTAGAGTGTGATCGCCGTCACCAAACGCGTTCTCTACCATTTTCTTTCTGCACATATCTAGCATCTATGGTGTAGGTTTCTCGAAATCTCATGTTTCCACCCCGAACTGTGCCAACCTTGCCATCAAGTGCACACATCCACTTGTAACATTTTGTTTGCGATGAATAACCGATCAGCAACCCTGGCATCTTGATCGGCTTGAGTTTATCCCTCTTCTGACTCTTGTTCTTCATGACTAGCACGTCCACTGCGCATCCCCACGTGCGTAAGTGCGAGACATCCGGACTCTCTTCATAAAGTAGTTCATGAGGGGTTTTACCATTGATTACCCGTGACCGTGTCACATTTAGGGTATCGACCACATGTAGGAGTTCCTATCCCCATACTGAGAATGTTAGTTTTGTTTCTTCAAGTAATACACGCAGTTTCATCACCACCACACCGTTTCCACGTTCCACCAAGCCGTTTTCTTGGGAGGATACGCGTTCGTTGTTTGTACACTAATTCCTTCTTCCTTGAAGAGTTGATCCACTTCCTTGTTTACGAGTTCTGTTCCTTGATCCGAAAATAACTCTTGTATCCTTAGATGTCGGTGTGTGAATGCCGTGTTTGCTTCTCTTTAGACTTGTTACGCTTATCCATAAGCGAGACGCCTAGTATTTCATGCCCAGCACCAGTATAGACATGTGTCCATAGTCTGTAGAGTCCATCGATCTTGTTGAACTTGATCTTGATGTTTCCCTTCGTTACATGCGCTATCGACTGCTCCTCGCAATGAAGTGTCACCTTGTACTTGCGTGACTGGAAATAGTAAAATGCAATAATGTTGGCACGTGCTTCTGGTACATACCATACGTCTTCCAGCTTGCGTTTCTAAATCTTGTCTGTGAGTTCGTTCTGCACGCAGAGTAACACCGTACCCATCTGCGTTACCGTAGAGATTGTGCCATTCATCATGAGTGTATACTTCGAGAAAGGTCTCTCGTAAGTAACACACGTTTGCTTGACTTCCGCTGTCAAGCTTCCATTCATTAACGTCTGGAGAGAGAAATGACCCCTTGGTGCTAGCCTGCACCATGAGGACTGGTATCGGTTCGTCTTGTGTCCCTGCCCCCCCCCGGAGTAATTGGATCGCCATCCACTGTATCGACTTTAGTCGTCGCCTCGACCTCCGCGTCTGTCACCGCGTCCACCGTGTCTACCACTGCGGCCTGCACGGCCTCCTCTACTGTTTTGTCCATAGTGATTCGGGTTTGCCTCCCCGCCGTTACGCATACTGCGCGGACAATCACGCATCCAGTGTCCGTACTGGTTACATATTCTGCAAGGGCTCCGCCGCATTGCCTCTTGTAACATTTCACGCCTTCCTTGCGTAGTAACTTGTCGTATGTTCTGCCAGTGTTCCACATTATTCATTTGCACCCCACGCCGTGCGTCGCCGCGCTCATTGCATTCCTGTTGTTTTACATAAATCAACCGGTTCTTGACTTGCCGTAGGCTTACTTAGTATCCACTGACAGCGACTTCATGCGTGAAAATTCTTTGTAAAGATCCGGGTAGACTTCTTTCGTCTGAAACAGTAGCAGCT
Source organism: Sclerospora graminicola (assembly GCA_001887855.2). Taxonomy (NCBI): domain Eukaryota; phylum Oomycota; class Peronosporomycetes; order Peronosporales; family Peronosporaceae; genus Sclerospora; species Sclerospora graminicola. Next base: position 24,326 of record MIQA02020544.1, read on the forward strand.
CTGCAAACTTTTCTTCATCCATGATCTCTCGTGCCTTGCGTAACTCGCCTTCGAGTAGTGTCGTCTCGTTGATATAATCTAACATGCGCTCTCCAGGCCTCGGGAAGCGGTTGAACAGTTCTTTCTCTACGACGATCCTATATCACACCGGCATTCCATCGTATTCTGCCATCAAGGCATCCCAAAGGCGAATAGGATTTCCCGTCTCTACTATTTCTTCCATGCGTATCACCACCGCATCCGCAAGACATCCAACTATCCTCGCATGCATTGCAGCATATCGACAATCCCAAGTGTCCTTCATCTCTATCGGCCAATCGAAGTTATATCGCTCCTTCCCGGTGACAAGCGCTAGTAATCCCGCTGCATTTAATTCCGCTCTCATCTTCACCTTGTATACATTAAAGCCTTCACCACTAAGTGGTTCCATTCGAAATTCTTGTGCCATGTTGCGATACATTCGCATCTGGTCGCTGTGGCCAGCCGTATTCATGTCTTCTTGGCCCGTCAAATTCCTTGTGAATCCTTAGCTAGTTCCTCCCCGAGTGATCACTGAGTGTTTCCGAGATTCGTTCTTTCTTCTTGACATGAGAAAACTAGAGTGTATTCCCTTCTGCGACCCTGCGGTTAAAGCCTGGTTCGGTTGAACCGCGGTCCCTTGAACCGGCCCCTGTTGGGCTCATAACCTGTTGTAAACTACCTAAATTAGGTCAGTCGTACCTTGAGTAGGATCAGGTGTACCACTTAGTGTACCCATAATTAGTAATAGTTAAGGTCCTAATTAGCACTTAATTAGAGGAAATAAGTCAACCCACAACAGGCGGAGCCAGCATGGCTCCGGGGACTCGGTTGGCCTGCTCGGTTACCTTGGGAGTTAGTTCCCCGCACTACTCCATCCCATTTTCCATCTTGCACCCATACCGCACGCCCTATATATATTAGGTTAGGCTCTAATTATACTAAATATATCTTACCTTTTGCATGTTCTGACCCACAGCGGGTTGTCGCACTTGTACCGTTTCCAACAGGACGGTATGTGGATGTTGCAGATGTAAGCAAATATCAAGGAGCGATGCTGACCAGAGAAGCGCCAGCCACTTCCAGTATATTGTTGGATCGATTGAAAGCTCGCCTGGGGAAAATTATCGCGAAGGTGAAAGACAATTAAAGAGAGTTTGGTGGGCGCTGATCTCGGTCATCATTGCTGGATTATGGCGATTACGGAATCAAGTGGTCCATGGACGAGAGTTATGGGGCGCAGAGAAGCATCGGCTCCACATTTGGAGCAGGGCCTTAGCGCAAGTCAAGGCAGTTATGATATACGAAAGGAATAACATGAAGACCAGTGTCCAAGGGTTCTACTTACAAGTGACACTCGAGTGTTTGGAAGAGGATACAGGAAGTGGGACGGACGCGCAAACAACATAACTTCAACGATGGAGTACCAAGTTAAATCTGGCTCTGCTTCTACACGACCCTTTGAGATCTTTTTTAGTAGCTTATAGTTAAATCTAAATAGACTACCTTATAACAACAACAACAATTTGTTTGGCACAGACTACAGTCGCAACCCTTTATAAGGGACACTTCGGGAAGGAGATCCGGGCAGTTCTCTTTTATAGGATGGGCAATAAGAGAGCATCAGGATTAGAACAAGGTATGAAATGTTTTCAAATCTTAAAATAGGGTGAGGTTTCGCTCGTTTCGCCAATGTAGCCACTTATACGTCCGACGGCAATGACCAGCATGGTGAGTCACGAGGTTGCCTCCGCTTCCTGGTACGCAACAGTGCGGTGGTGACTTGTGTAATGCTGGCATGGTATCCCAGCAAATCCGAGCTAGTGAGCGTTGGGGTGAAGTGACTTTTTGTTTATCTCCACTACTCAGAGGCAAAGAAGCGGGTGATTTTTTGCTGCTGCATCCCAATCAACATCATCTCGCGTGCATGGGCGAGGAGGTCCGCGATCTGAGAGGAGGGTTTCTCCTGGGAGAAGACGTAGATGACAAGCTGCTGGCAAGGAATGAGAGCCTCACGGTGCGAGAACGACTCCTCCTCATCTGCATCATCACTGTCTCCTCCGCTGCGAGCTGCCTCAGCTTCTTGGTATCGTCCTCGTCTCGCACTTGCAATTGGGTAGACGGAAAGTCCTCGAGCTCAACGTAGACTCGCGCATCGAGTGGGTCGTCTAGATTGAAGTGACGAATGAGCGCGTTGAGCTCTGGAAGCTGGTCAGAGTCAGTTGCATCGTTTGATACGTGCAGCTCAGCCGCGATCGGCGCTGGCACAATGCCCGTGTGACACCGGCAGTGTTTTCCGACACCTCATTCCATGCCTCGACAGTGAACTTGATCGCGTTGAAAACGTCCACATGACCAAAAGCACCGTCAGTCTCCAGCTGGTCGATGACCCATCGAATAAGACGCGTCTTGTACTTACACTTGAAACTGCGGATAATGCTAGCATCCAGTGGCTGCAAGATGCTCGTGGTGTTAGGCGGTAGGAATCGAACAGTCACGTTGGAGAGCTGGATCGCGCCGTGCAATGACGAGGAGGAGCCCCTTGCAATCTAGCATCCGCAGATTGAGACGGTGGAGCCACTCGAAGAAGAGAGGTCCTGTCATCCAGGCTTTCTTGTTGGCGTAGTACTGCACGCCCAAGCGCTCCACGTTCACACCGTCGAAGCAGCGGGGCTTCTTGCTGGTGTGGATGATCAGCGGCGTCAGTTTGTCGCTGCCACTGAGGTTGCACCCGAGACAAACTGTGTTGCGCACTTTGTCCTTCTTCTTGCCTCGCACCTTGCCCGTAGCCAGCGTCTGACATGGGAGCATCCGAAAGAACAGACCAGTCTCGTCAAAGCTGTAGACGTCGTCAGGTACGTACTGCGCGATGAGCTCCTGTAGCTCAGCCCGGTGTAGCTCTAGCTGCGCCGTGTCTACTGTTCCCGACTCGCGCACGTAGCCTGATGTTGTAACGGCGCTTGAACTTCTGAACCTACGATGGTGAGATGCCGTTTGGGAAGGTTAGCTCGTTCACCTTTTACAAGAGAACGAGATCGCTGAGAGCACAAAAATCCTGGTGTAGGGTAACGAGCTCGATCAGCAGCTGCTCCATGTCTGGATAGCGCTGGTGGCGGATACGCATGGCCTCCATGTTCACTGGGGTCGGGGGAGGAGCTGCGATGATGCGACCGATTGTCGAGCGGTCAATTGTCTTGCCGACCTCGGAGAGGGCCCAGTCCATCAGATTGTAGTGACGCAGGCCTGGGTTGGCCGTAAAGTGGTCGCGCAGCCACATCTTCTGACTAAACGTCAGCGTTGTTCGAGTCATGGCGAGTTGAGGAGTGCGACTTGGAGATTACCCGCTGCTGGTTGTGTTTCCATCCTCCAATGATGTGCGAGCAGAGGCCTGTGCTCCACCAGTTCTCTTCCTGTGCAGTTTGGTCGAGCTGCAATGCGCTCATATGCTCTTGTGCCCGTCTGAGCATTATTCGGTAATTTCGACTTGACATTTGTATGGTGTCGTTCCGTAAGCTGAGTCTGAGCTCTTATACAGAAAATTCTCTTATATCGTAGTCACTTATAAGGGGTTGCGACTGAATTAAGATGAACGACCACAGCAGATGGGGAGAGAGCGCAGTTTTATGGGAGACAGAATCATCCAATCTGTGGAGTAACAATTCTATGCACGTTCACTATTTTTCAATACACGTTTTATTTCATAGATGTTTACAATGTTCTGTTGAAAATCCTTAGTCTCCATAGTCACAATGCAATGTTCATGAACTCGAGTCTGCAATAGCCGTTAGTAGACATTTAATCAAACAAACTTCCACCGGAGCTTGTGTGAAGGTAAATATATTAAGAAGTGTTATGCCTAATCATGCATATACCTAGAAGTACAATCGCAAATGTTGAATTTCGTAACTTACCTTTATGCAATGTGTCAAAAACTATTCTGATAATCGACAGTTTGTAATGACCCGTTAAACAGAAAAGGCCGTGACCTAAATTCATATTGACCAAAAAACACAAACTTGATATTTCCCATAACATCTCGAAAACCAAATTTTTTAACACTCCTTCTCAATGTGAATTGATGCATAAGGTTTTAATCAATAAACCTAAAAATCAATGCGCTGGCATAAAATAGGTTTTAATTGTTTAGTCCTTATTAATTTTCAAGACTCAAACTTTGCACCCATGGCTGGTAAACACCTTAGATTTTTTGGAACCGGAAAGTAGGTTTGAATAAAACCTGAATTAAACCTAATTAAACCTATATTGCGCTGTGTGCA